>CAUZXS010006029.1:0-2500 GCA_963585895.1 Sepioteuthis lessoniana
AGCCCGATGAGCCTAGCTAGACATAGACCCAAACATGGGTCCAGGCATGGATGCCTGATTATAGCTTAAACTGGATAACGAGGTCTAGCGCTATACTTGCTAGTCAATGACCGGGCGCGCCCACGAGAGAACAAACAAACAGTAAGTCAGGGTCAACACTACTTAAAAACACGAATTGCGCTTTTAGTTGAACATTCGTCTTCAGACATCCTAAATTCAATCTATTCACTCATCTTTTATTTTTGCATTTAAAAAAATTTTTTTCCGCGCCATACTTGTTATTGTTTTATCCTTTTCAGGAAGACATTAAAAGACAAAGAAAATACAAGTCACGATTAAATCAACGACAGTTTGTTACTTTTCAACATAATGTTCAACTTGTTAAAGCAAATTATTCAATATGGAATATTAATCGCATAAATTGAATATCACACTGAGAAAATTTCGGATCAAAATTCAGCTAAAAACAACATCTGAAGTTTTAAAAATCCTCTCTATCTGCGAGCGAGAATATGCTGACTATGACCTTTACAGTGGGCTAAGACCTCCATAAAAGAGGTGTTCTGGGTATGACATTAAACTTCATTTGAAAGTGAGCCTTTAATGATGGAGCTTTGGGAAGTGTGAAGTACTCCATTGCCATTACTTCAAGGTCCACTTTGATCCAGACTATCAGTATGTGTTGAAGTGCTATCTACGGGTAAAAAAGATTCATTACATAGGAAAACTTGGTATCACATAATTGTAAGCAAAAAATCTCTTAAGAAACAACTACACAAAAAATGTTAATATCTATCTATCTATCTATCTATCTATCTATCTATCTATCAAACAAGCAAAGACAAAAATAAAACACACATTTGCTCATTTTTATGAATATATTCGTCTGTATATTTTTACCTTTATACATTTGTTTGAGCATACTGCCTTAATAAACCCAGCTCCCCAAAAGAATACAGCTCCCCAAAAGAATACAGCTCCCCAAAAGAATAGAGAAAGACTCATGAGAGACAAGACTTTCCTTGCAATTCTGCTGGTTGGAAAAAACATGGATTAGTATCAAATATCCTTTGTTAGTTTAACATTGAAAAGATCTGACTAAAAATAATTCACACTCTTACTCTCCTACAAAAAATAAGACAAAAAAACCTTTTTGGCTGACAGAACTTTAAGACGAATGGTGGGTGTCCTAGTGGCGTCGTGACTAATATGATAGACTTCGACATCCTAGTAGTCGAATCCTACTCACTCTACTAGGTTCATTTTTAGATCAATATCCTTAGGGGAAAATATGAAGCCCCTAACTATTAAAAAGCATCCTTACTATTATTCTATAAGGATCGCTTCGGCATTAAATTACCAACGAAGGTTGTTATGCCATTAAACAAAGAATCAGATTGATGAGGGATGGTGTTATTTTCACGGAATTCTTAGTACTTTAATGAAGGATGCGCAAGTCATCCTCGGATTGCGTACATGTCTTCGGCTAAAAGAAATCAACATTATCTCTATGTACAATAAACGAATAAAGCAAAAGGAAAAAATATGGTTCGCTAGTTTTCTTACTTTAATTCATTCATATACATATATTGATATGAATAAAAAGAATTTAATTAATTTTACGTACTCTCTCTCTCTCTCTCTCATTCTCTCTCTCTAACTTCCTCTATTTAATACATCAACAAAAATCTATCTATCTATCTATCTATCTACACAGCCGTGTATGTTTATTTGATAAAATTTTGATTAAAATAAACACACATATGTATCCAAACATACGTACACAACCACAAATATATATATATATATATATATATATATATTTGATTGAACATAAAAGACATTTTTTGTCTACATATTTGATAATCCTTTCGAATTGCCATAGTGATCTTATGATATTCGGCGGGAATTGTTTGATAAACCTTCCATAATTAGTTATTTCCCAAGTACTTCCTGCCCGGCTTTGGGCTATCATTAGGGGAGGATGTATTACAAAAGGGATGTAACTTTTGTATGTGCGCAAATACTTTGTAAGAGCGTCCGTATTGTTGTATTGTGTAGCGTTTACTTTTCGAATTTGTTTCTATAAATAGAGTCATTAGTTAAAGACATTTAAGTACATTAGCACTGGTTTCAAAATCAATTCTGTTAAATTTGGGTTGTATGTTCCTTATATATAGTGCCACGAGAATCTGTAGTTTTTGCCTGTTATTTTGATGTTCTAATATGGTTGTGTTTTCGGTAAGAATTTTCCGTAAGTCTGTTGTTGGGCATGAATGTTTTTTTAAATGCATGAACTTGTATCAGAAAGGTGCATTTTAAGACTTCTCGATAGGGAAGTTGAGGTTAATTTATATGGTTCGTGCGGCATCCCAAACAAAAATGTTTTTTATGATCATTTCTTTCCAGAATAAAATAAACAAAAAGTTCCTCAAAATTTGATTCTGATTTTCTCGCTTTTTAAACTTACTGTTGCAAGAAATTGACATAAAACATATTC
>CAUZXS010006029.1:10000-22500 GCA_963585895.1 Sepioteuthis lessoniana
GGACGTGTCCTGATTACGAATTACCTCATTACCAGAGAATGTTATTATCTTATCATTCAGGCCACTGAAAAAGGATTTCTCTCCACCTTCAGGGCCTGTACCACCTCGGATGTGGTTTCTCAAAAAGGCTAATAACATTCCCAGAATTTCGGCATCAGTCTGGCAGGCCATGTCCTGGATCTGATTTGACCGCTTGCGAAGGGCGCTCGACTTTATTTTGTCGTCTGCCATGGCTGTCACTGTAGACACCCCACCGGAAGTGGCGTTTGATGTCTTAGCGACGGCCATGTTAGTAGAATCGAGCGAGTCCCCTGTAGTCTGCTGCCTGTCTTTCCATGTGTAAGTTTTTGTTGTAGGGTTAAGTTTGGGATAGGACTGCGATCTCATGCCATCATGCTTTAAGTATCCTTGCGACGACGGACTAGTAATACGTCCTGCTAAAGACGGGTTTGGACTCGGCGTAAGACCTCGACGTTGAAGACCTCGTGTTTTCCACTTGTCTATTAGACTACGTTGTCTTCGTTTTGTTAAAATGTCCCTGAAAATAGAGAGAAAATTTAGAATTAATGATAATTTCACGGTTAGAACACAATACAACATAGAATAAATCAGGACGGCAAAAACAACGATAGATTAAATAGATTTATTTTAAAAATTCCTCGTAATCTATAGAATCATGTGCAAAAAAAATCTCTGAAAAACAACTTAACAAAATTATAGATATGAACAAACAATTTACGTAATTATCGAACATATCGGCATAAAATAACCCTCAGCAGGTTGATGTGCCTTTAAAATCAATCACTTAATCAATACAACTGTATGCTTTCAAGTCAAGGCGTAAGGAGAATCGGCTATCAGATGGTGAGACTCCAGTTCCAGATTTCTGAGGTGAATAGAATACCCCTTTATTCCTATTATTCCCAGGTTCACTCTGACCCACACTAGTAGCACCTGTTAGGGTCCAGTCTATGGAACAAATTGATATTTTTGAAAATTATTCGTATTCGATAGGACAATGAGAAAAAAAAAGAAACAAAAATAAACAAATACGAAGACAAAAATATTCAAAAAACCTATTAAGAAACAACTCCAGAAAAATTAGTCTTGAGGAATATGTCAACCAAATTTAGTCGCTATATTAAAATCATTGATGCACTGTGTAACTTTTACATTCATAATGGCCAGTCAAGAAGATGCTTCCCGTATCGTGCAAAGATTTTCCCAGTTTTTTTCTTTATAAAACATTCCACCCCACGGTTTTTCAACCCCTCACAAAGTACTGCCTTAGTTTCAAGTTTCTTTCGGATTTTCTCAGAAACATCGTTGAAATACAATGAAAAAGATTAAAGAGAACGCGAGGAAGCAGCTGATGGCAATCCTGAAAGAGGATTTGACAGAAATCGGCTTCAGAAAGTTAGAGAGTGGCTAGGTTTAGAGCATGAAGTCGCTAGAGAATCGTACACCCCTATATATATATATATATATATATATATATATATATATATATATATGCGTACGTGTATATATATATATGTATATAAAGATAAAAACTGGAAGACAGGGACAAAACATTGTAGAAGAGAAATCAACATCAATTGACCAATACCTGCCAAACAACACTGTAATCGCAGCCGCTTACTTGAAAATTGTTACAACTTGGAAAAGACTGCCATACTATAAAAAGTAATCCAGCCTTAGTTTTGTTAGCTTTTTTGGGTTTAATGGTATGTGAAACTGTGATGGTTATTTAATGCCTAATTCATTTCATAGATGTGATTTTTAAGTAAATAGTTGGTTGGTTACTCTTGAAACGAGTTCATTTATTTCCACCTGGTTAAATGCTTCCGAGTCATACTTTCTGACAGCAAAATTTAATTTAATATGTATCGTTTATTTGCATACAGTCAAATTGTAAAACAGTCCTATTTGACCCATAGATGGAACCCTAAAAGGTACTACTACTCCGGGTCAGAGGAAAAGTAATGGCAACATTACCCAAAGATCCAGGACTGGATCCACACCATCGGATGTAGTTTTGTGTCATATCCTCGGGGATTGTTAACTTTATATAGAGATGCAATCGGCGTATCTTACAGCTCCAACAGCCTTGGATATAATCATGATTTAGATTGATTATAATTATAGACCACAGTCTATCTTATGTGAGCTATTTCACATATTTCACACACACACACACACACATACACACACACGTGTATATATATATATATATATATATATATATATATATATATATATATATATATCTGTTTGTCGAATACTAAGCTAAGCCGAGAATCGACAACGTGAAACTCTGAGGTGTGAGTTTATATTCTATTCTATTATTATACTATTTCATAACTGAAATATACTAGGATATTAGGTGATGTTTTGATGTAAAGATTTTACTGATAAAAAACATTCTTAGCGTTTAAATTCAACTCTTAATTGTGTATGCATGTGTTCGGATAGATAGATAGATAGATAGATAGATAGATGTGTGTGTGTGTGTGTGTGTGTGTGTGTGTGAGAGAGAGAGAGAGAGAGAGAGAGAGAGAGAGAAAATAGATGTAAAATTGGATAAACCAAAATACAGACAACGGATTCAAATTAATATATCGTCTTTATTTCATCAAAGACTTCTTCAGAATATTCAGAATGTCTTTGATAAAATAACGGTGATTCAATTAGAATCCGTTTCCTGTGTTTTGGTTGATACACTTCTCCATTTATTTTTTCACATCTTGTCGGATTTTTTTCTTCTGTTGCTCTCTCTCTCTCACTATATATATATATATATAGGTATCATACAATAACTGATGTTTGTACAACAGCATTTCGTCTAACAAAGCCTTCATCAGATGATGACTCAGGGTTCAGGAATGGTTTCGGGGCTGAAGTATCATTACCACTAGCCTAGAGCATCCCAACAGTTTCCCACGACACCACCAGACTTTGTCAGATTGTTGTCACTCTAAGGGATTGCCATATCCACGCTAATGAAGTTAGGCTTACCTTGGATCTTTTCCATGTATTTCTTCTTGTCTGATGGAGTAAGTCCAAGATTAGTTAAGAATGCGGAGGCTGAGTTAGCAATGAAACCTTTGCATCCGACTTCGATAAGAAATACATTTGTTACGCACCCATTTCTGACAAATTGTTCTCGCAGATCCTTATATTTTTCCAACTTACGCTGATGTGCCCAGTCGAAATATTTTTTCAAACGGGACCGTTAACTCAGTAACGAAAACTTTTTTTTGCTTTAACGGACCAAATAACGATAACAGGACGCTTTGACGTTAAAGCTTTTTCAATGGGACATATGAAGTTATGTTTTAGATCGGTTGCGACGTGCCAGTCCGTGCCGCCCTCAAGCAATGATATTTTACGCATATTTTTACGTGCAAGTTTCGAAATATTTCCTTCTTTAACGAACTGAATTACTCTATTGTTGATAATATCTAGAACTTTACTGGCAGTCTCACAACATATTTTCGAAGCCTCAGCAAAACCTCCAAGTATAGCTTCTTAGAGCGTATTCACATCCAGTGAGAATATGTTTGAGGCTCGCAGTTTTCCCACATGCACTGCATCGGTCGGATGTAGTTAACCCCCAAGCATGAAGGTTGACTGGTGTTGGTAAGACGTCGTGCACTGCTTTTATAAGGAAACTTAATATTTTTGGTTCTATGTGCTTGAGGTCGCTCCATGTGTTACTCAATCTTATTGATATCCAAATTATGTTCCAGTTGTGTCAGTTTAAACATGGAGGACACAATCATCTAACCCCACTGCAGTCGGTGTATTTTAAACTGCAATGACTGCAAAAGGGATGGACTACAAAAATCAAGAAATAAATGTGAAGTGGATGATGAGCTGGTAATATGTATAGGATACTGACGATATGCATCTGCATTAGAGTTTGACGATTTTACTAAAATCAAATAACAAAATCACCAGTGTGGATAGATGTTGAATTTCAAAGTTTCTGAATAAACTGAGATTCAGTTGTAAATCAGATTTAAGTTGATGAATTAAACATAAAGATATGGAATTGTATATATATATAAATCAAATTACCAGAAAATCTGACAAACACTCACATGCGAAACACCTCAACCGCTTTTTCGACCTTATTGGCTCTCATCAGCAGTGCATACCGTGATCTCCACCCCTAGAGATAGAGCCAGCAACCCCAGAATGCAGAAACCGAACGTCTACCAATGGGCCACTTGTTCATGCCACACATAAGCGATTCCAAATTAACTAGTCATAGTAAGAATACGCGACCGCATGATCATATGTATCTTGAAAGTACGTTTTTACCTTACAGAGGACACGACTACCTCTAGGGCTACGTCTTCCCAAGTCGGTGTTATGCATCATGGGGGGGAATTAGATTATATATAATTAAAGGAATTGATATTATATTAATATAATATTAATTCCTCTAATTATATAGATAGATAGATAGGAACAGACTGAGTGTATATTCAACTATTAGGTGCCATCTATCTATCTATCTATGAACAGAGCAAATTAATGACTTATGTTAAATTGAATTGTTAGTGTTTCATAGGAATACTTGAAACTATTTAACTTTGTGCAAACAAAGGATTAACACAGATAGAATTATTCGTGTTGACATAAAAATTCTTGAAATTATTTAATTGGGTGCAAACAAACGAGATTTGGCTTATTTAAAATATTACCTATAAACTATTTGTTTACAAATCATATGTTTAATGTATTTGGATGAACAGGATTTGACATTAAATAATCTATAATGGTTGATGTGCCAGAAAACCCAACTAAACCAACCAACGAACCACCCAATCTATCTATCTATTTTCCGCCCTGTTGGCTGGGGTTGTATCATATTCCGGTTATACCTCTAAAGAAGGGTAAGCATCCCCTCTTCACGAAACGTTCGTGGTGATTCATAATTTCTGAGGAAAGGATCTTGAGGGCTGAGCAGTCCGTAAGCCGGCACTCGAAGTGGTTTCAGCACTTTATTTTGGCTCTAACTAGGCTAAACGGGTGGTCATATCAAACCCTAGAATCTACGATTGTCCTGATCATATCATACACGTCCTAGAAGGCGATGGGTGAGGCTCAGTTGCGCTGAGATAATATTTGAAACCATTTGACTGTGGGCAAACAAATGAGGTCAGTTCCGTTTAATATAATATTACCTTCAAACTATTCGCTATTAATATATATATATATATATATATATATATATATATATATATATATATATATATATGAATAGTATTTGGCATTAAATCACCCACAAGAGCTGATATGGCATAAAACACAATTAAAAACAAACACGTTGATAAACAGATTTGAGAACATTTAACTGTGTGCAAACAAATGATTAATATTAGAATTATCATTGTGATCAATACTTGAAGGAATATTTGTGTAAGATTACAGTTCTTGAAACTATTTAACTGTGTCCAAATATAATTATTAGTGTTAGATAGCAATACTTGAAACCATGAGGAGTTGTTCATTTGAAAATAGACTTATCTACATACTGTTCTCTTACAAATCACACTCACACACAAAAACCTCTCTACTCTCTCTCTCTCTCTATATATATATATATATATATGATTTGGCATCAAATAACCCGTAAGGATTGATATGCCATAAAATACAGCCAAAATAATTTACATAAATTGTCAATAATACTTTGTTTACGAAAACCTTTCTTTATGGAGAGTTTTTCTTTCTTTCTTTCTTTCTTTCTTTCTTTCTTTTCCCAATTCATTTTGACGTTACTGAACTGAGAATAACAGCTAGAAACAATCAATTCAACAAATAAGATGAGTGATATTCTGGGACGAAGTCTGTGAAGACCATGGTGATTCGTTTTGGATGGAATGCAATGAATTTAAAAAAATTAAAAAATGAATTTAAACACTGAATAAAACAAACAGCCAGGGTGCGAGCAACTCAGGCATGTTTGGGGTTTAAATCTTCTGGTTATACATTTATATTGTTTCTTTCAATTTTTTTATGGCTTGACGATATGGTTGGCATTTATGGAACTTTCCATCTGCTTGACGTCTTACAGACAGGCGAATGCATAAAAATAAGATGACCAAAAATACGAACGAAAAAGAATTAAATTTATCGTTTATAGTTTTTGATGATAAGGCGTGTGACTGTAGGATGAAATGATGGATGGTTTATTCGATCTGATAAATATTCTTTTAGCTTCTCACCAAACTAAAATAGACGCAGGGTCATTTTTTTAATTTTGAGTACCATGCTGAAAACAAGTGCAGGTACAACACTGGGTCGTTTTAAGACAAATTCTCGGATACTGAAAAAAATTGGTAATTATCTTCTAATTATTAAAAGGCAAAATTATGATTTTTTTAAACTATGAAAGAAGAAAGAACAAAGAATCGGAGAAATTTCTAAGGTGATTTTTTTTTCAACTTAAAGTTTGGTAAGTTTTTTTACGGCACGGCAACTCTTGGTGGGCTATTTAATAATACCGAAGTTAGAATTATTTTCTCTTGGTAAGCAATTATATAGTTTCAAATAACTCGTTCTCTCTTTCTCCTTCACCCTTTCTCGTTTCTTCTTCTTCTTCTTCTTCTTCTTCTTCTTCTTCTTCTTCTTCTTCTTCTTCTTCTTCTTCTTCTTCTTCTTCTTCTTCTTCTTAAACGGTATTCACATCATAGATTACGATGGTTCGAGACGAGTATTCACGTATGGAGTGTCTTGGAGACTGTTGTTCAAAGATGGTCTCCAGCCACATTCGTGTCTGTATTGTTTTCATTCTCCTTGATAGGTTTCCTTACCAAAGTTAAAAAGCCCGGTCTGTCGTATTTACCCATAGCAGGAAGGAGTTGATAGATTCATGTCTTTTCCGAAGATAATTGCGCGAAAGGGAAATACACACAATCTCATGCAGGATTTGAACTCGCGTCGATATATCCATTTCCAACGAGAATAAGCGTTTGGCAAGTAATTAATTATAGATCCTTAATCATTCTTGTTATTCACTATGACCCTCTTAAGAATGAAACAAACAGAGAAAAAGTTTGTAGCGATCAATAGCAAACTTGAATTTGTGGTATTCAGCAGACTTCCCTCCGAGTCATGATTTGACACAAGGTCATTTTATTGTGGGCGCCAAACATAGATCGTGGCACAAAATGCTTGGTCTCGTCGGCTTCTCCAATACTCGGGCGCGTCAGGCGTCAAGCGATGAATTTAGCCCTACTGAGCTGGTATTGTCTGGGGAAACGACCACCTGGGACAAAGCGAACAGTTTAATACCACCAGGAGACCTGAGGAGACTTGCTGTCACTCAGATTTCCGTGAAAGACCACCAATAAACGCTGGTTTGGTTTTATGGCAAATAAACGATTGTTGGTTATCTAATTTCCAATATTGTTTTTACATTTGTATTGAATAAAGGATTTGTAAACACATTTTGTAGAAATACGCAGTTAAATGATCTAATTATTATTATTATTATTATTATTATTATTATTATTATTATTATTATTATTATTATTATTCACTCATTACAGCTTTTCACATCAGCGATAGCCGATGTTTTTTCCCTGAAGTCTGAGTGACAGCAAGTCTCCTCAAGTCTCCAGGACTCTTCTTAGTATTCTGGCAGTTCTCAACAATGCTGTCGTTTGGATAGTCTCCACTCGTCCGCAAACCTCCAAGTCCTCTAGTCCCCTTTGTAATCCCATAGTTACTGTTCCAAACGCACCAATTACAATTGGTATAATTGTCACCTGCATGTTCCACAGTTTTTTCAGTTCCCTAGCAAGGTCGAGGTACTTATCCTTCTTTTCACATTCTTTCAGTATTTTTATTATTATTATTATTTCAAATGTTTCCCACCAGCGTCAGCCAGCCCAGTTGACAGTGGGGGTGCGTAGAATACACCAACTGCATCTCTTTGCTGAGAGGTAAGACCCCCACCCAAAGAGTACCCAGTGGCCCAGTCGGCTGGGGCTGTAGAATACACCGACTTCCTCTCTGTAGAGGGGTACCCCGCCCCTCCCAAACGAGTGTCCTGCATATGACATTAAACAGTCTGATGGTGATACTCCAGTAATGCTGGAGCTTTGGGAAATGTGAAGTTATCCCTTCATTGACATTACTCCCAAGCCCACTCTGATCCAGAGTAGTTATACTTGTTTGGGTCCCACCAATGGGTCAAATAGAAATATTTAACCCTTTTCTCTTCTTCAAACCATTTAAATATGCAGGCAAATGGCTAAGGTTAAATTGAATTATTATTTCAGAGAAGTACTTTTAACTGTGTTAAAACGATGAATAATATTGAATGGAATTTTTAGCGTTAAATAGCAATCCTTGAAACCACCTCGTGTCCTGTGTTTGAAATTAAACTAAATCTGATGGTGGGGTTCCCGTCTGGGAGTTTTGGGAAGGTGGAGAGCTCTTTCCTTACCATGACTCTCAGGTCCATTCTAACCCCTAGTATCGGTAAGGGTGCCATCTACGGCTCAAATAGTACTGTTCAATGCAAGTATAAGTGATGATTTTCAATACTTAAAACCATTTAACTGTGTGCAAAAAAGTCATATATATACATATATATATATATATATAGAAACACCAAAGTAAAAGTACGATCACCAGATGGAGACACAGAATACTTCGACATTGTAGCAGGAGTACTACAAGGGGACACACTGGCTCCGTACCTCTTTATCATTTGTCTAGACTATGTACTTAGAACATCGATTGACAAAATCAGAGAGAATGGCTTCGAGCTGACGAAGAAAAGAAGCAGAAGGTACCCCGCAAAAACAATTATCGACGCCGACTACGCGATACTGGCAAATACACCAAACCAAGCCGAAACACTACTGCATAGTTTGGAACGAGTAGCCGCAGTCATAGGCCTCTATGTCAATGCACACAAAACGGAATATATGTGCTATAATCAAACGGGTGACATCTCTACTCTAGACGGAACCCCTCTTAAACTAGTACACAAATTCACTTACCTAGGAAGCAGCGTCTCATCAACCGAAAAGGACATCGACACGAGGTTAACGAAGGCATGGACAGCTATCAATAGGCTATCGACTATATGGAAATCAGACCTAACCGATAAAATGAAACGCAGTTTCTTCCAGGCAGCGGTGGCATCGATACTGCTATATGGATGCACTACATGGCAATTACACAAGAATGCTGCGAGCAATCTTGAACAAGTCCTGGCGGCAACACCCCCACAAGACACCAACTGTACGGCCACCTGCCTCCTATCACGAAAACTATTCAAGTTAGACGAAACAGACATGAAGGACACTGCTGGAGAAGCAGGGACGAACTCATAAGTGATGAACTCTTATGGACCCCCACACATGGCCCAGCAAAAGCAGGACGACCAACACGAACATACATTCAGCAACTATGTGAGGATACGGGATGTAGTCCAGAAGACCTACCTAGGGCGATGAACGATAGGGAAAAATGGCGAGAGAGGGTCAGGGATATCCGTGCGACCAGCACGACATGATGATGATGACGATGATATATATATATATATATATATATATATATATATATATATATATATAAACAAGATTTTGCAATAAATAACCGACAAAGGTTGAGATGTCATAAAAAGACAACCAATCCAAAGGAACTATTTTTTGGTTGTTTGCTTGTTTTATTTTTAAATTCATTTCTACATTGACATTTTTTAATCCCAATAACTGTCTTATTGATAATCTTAACAGTATCTCAACCCATCTAGTGTTATTCTATGCCAAGAGTTTAGGGAATCGCATTGGTTATAATAATAAAAAAAGACAACTTCTGTTTCATCTTAACCTCCCGTTGTTTCTTTAGCTGTTTGTTTGTTTTATTTTATTATTAATTTAAGAATAAACCTATTTTTTATCACAGTACCCTAAAAAAAAAAACTCCTTTGTAACAATATTAAGCAACATTTCGTTACGAACTTGTTACACACACATCATTACAGCATTCACGTGACCGTCGTAACAAACCTAATTTCGAATGACAAACTTTTGGTCCCGTGAGAAATATGCAGTTCCAGCTACTTTCAAATCAATGCCGTTTTCAGTTGACACTTCCCAACTAAAATCTGTAAATATTCTATGGTCTTTTATTTTATTTTTTTTCCGATCATGATTTGAAAGAAAGTTCGTTGCCCAATATACATCAATGTACTGAAATGAAGTCAGCCTCATCATATCATGTGAAAATCTCAACTATAACAATACAAGACGAAATTTCGTTATGAACTCGTTACTCACATTTTAGTACAACTTTCACGCAACCCTCTTAAAGTCTCACGTGTTTGATAATGATGGCGTTTTAAGTAAAAACGCTGCAAATGATTCGAAGCAACAGCTGAAGCTATAGAGGCTGTGAATGGATAATGGCGGGGAAAATCGAGGGTGACGGAAAATATGAAAAAATTATCGAAAGGGAAAAAAATGGAAATTTTTAATTTAGATTATTCCAAGTAGAAAATATCGTACAAAATCTAAAATCTAAAATTTGAAGTTTGAGACAAAAGTTACCCGTTTATTTTGTCTGTTTTCTTTTCGAATTAAAAAAAAAAGTTATTTAAATTTTTTTTTCTTTCTTCTGATAATTTTTTATTTACGATTTATCTTGTTCATAAAAATGTTTATGGCCATTGAACTGGGATCAATATTCGCTAGATTGATTGATTTGGATTTGCTATCTATTAATTTTCTCCTACAAAAAAATTCTTTCACCGGACGAGTCTCCGTGGCGTAGCAGCTAATGTCCTGGACTATGGGATCGTAGTGAGTTCAAACTCAAGTCGCGCTATTCCGTTCACTTTTGAACAACAACCATTGGTAAAAGTATGAACTCTTTATCCTCCAGCAGCGGATTAAATAACGCTACTGTTATTCTACAAGGGTGGCTTTGGCATTAAATAACCTGCGAACGTTGATATGCCATTCAGCAAAGAAACCAGAGCAAATGATAAAGTTTACAGTATTTGAGTATTCTATCGATTCCTATCGTTCAATTTATCTAATCCATTTTCTTTTTTTTCTTTTTTTTAAAAAAAGGGTGTAACTCAGAGATTATGAAGATGGAAACAGAGAGAGAGAGAGAGAGACAGACAGACAGACAGACAGACAGACAGACAGAAAAATGAAGAGAGAGAGAGAAACAGACAGACAGACAGGCATAGAGACAGACAGACAGAAAAATGAAGAGAATGACAGACAGACAGACAGAGAAATGAAGAGAGAGACGGAGAGAGAGAGAGAAAGAGGGGTCATACCAAATGCAATCACTTTTTTACGGGTGTTCTTACCTCCGTAAGACCTGGCGACAAAGAAAGAAAGAAAGAAAGAAAGAAAGAAAGAAAGAAAGATGTCTATTTATAAATGCACATAAGAAAGAGACAGAGAGGCCGAGAGAAAAATTGAGAGAGAGAGAGAGAGAGAAAGAGAGAGAGAGAGAGAGATAGTGTGAGAGAGGAAGAGAAGATTGAAAATGGTTCTTGTTGAAGATGATTGGCCAGAGTCGTGTGGCATGTTTTATATTTCGCCTTTCTTCGGTCCGTATAAGTGAAATTTCAGGACACTTCGTATGGAGGAATTTTCCAAATGGTTAAACTTTTCTAGCTCACTCGGCTTTCCAGCAATCATTCAGATAATTTCTTCACGCGCTTTATCTCGAAAATGAAAGTAAAAAATAAAAAGAAAAACTTGCCATTCACTCGTTGTCAATCACCTTCATCGAAAAATGCATCAAATAAATATAGTTTCCCAAATACTCAGAACGTATATATATATATATATATATATATATATATATATTCACTATATACATATATATATATATATTCACTATATACATATATAGGGGTGCCTCGCGTGGTGTAATGGTCAGGGAATTTGACTGAATGACCACTTTTAGTGAGTTCAAGTCTCACTGAGTGCCCTATTCTTCTGGTCTTGTGCCACAACTAAGAAAAACTTAGAAAATAACACACACACACACGCACACACACACACACGCACACACACACACACACATATATATATATACGTTTACATCTATATGTGAGTGTGTCTCTGTGTGTGTATGTGTGGGTGAGTGCGTTTTGACACTAAGATAGTTATCTTTCTATCTCTCTCTCTCTCTCTCTCTCTCTCTCTCTCTCTCTCTCTCAATCGGAGTATTTACTTAAACACTCAACCAGGGGCTGGATGTGACACAAGGTCAATTTTAAACCGAGTAAAGCTAGTTTGAATACAGTGTTTTTCCCTCTCGAAGACTTGTTGCATAAATAACAAGTCTGCCCTACTATTTACGCACGGCTGGGGATTGGGTGAAAACGAATGGATTCATGCCTTCCCCAAGGGCATTAGAGCCAAGTGAAATTAAAAAGCATTGTACAGGTTTTGAAATCAGTTCGTTGCTTTTCACTCATCCGATTAAAACCG
>CAUZXS010006029.1:27500-80000 GCA_963585895.1 Sepioteuthis lessoniana
TTAAGTAACGAAATAGTTATCGCCTCAAGAAAATAGGTATGGTGATTCGAGTTCAAGTTCTGGAAGCAGCTGTTTGCCTTTTAGTGTGCTCAAAAGCTCTCGGGAAAGGTATTCATTAAAATTAAAATTAAAATTATAAGTGTATATCTCAATCGCTTAATCCATAAAAACCTGGCCCAGTCGTCTAGGCCTTCTCTGGATATGACTCTAGACAACCTGATGGTGAGGTTACAGTAATGCTGGAGCTTTGGAGAATGCTGAGTACCACTTCATAGCAATTACTCCCGCTCCACTCGGGCTCGGAGTGGTAGGACCTGATAGAGTCCTATCTATGGGTCAAATAGAACTAAACTGTGTGCCTATGCTAAACTGAATTGTTTGAAATAGAACTGTCTTGGCGTTTAAACTGCGTACTTATGCTAAACTGAATTCTTTGAAATAGAACTGTTTTCACATATATCAGTGAGTAAATAAATGACTGATGTTTACTTAAACTGTTGGTGATACATACAAATACTTGTAACCATTTAACTATGTTGATATGCAAAACTGAATTGTTTGAAATAGAACTGTTTAATGTATAAAAATGGATTTGGTATTAGATGACCTGCAATGGTTGAACTGCCATAAAATCAAACCAAACCAAACAAAACCAGAAAAAAAAACTAGTCAGGGATTTTACATTGCCCGACTTCGAGAAGGCTTTTAAAAATTATTCTCGAGGATACTTTTTCAGAGACGATGTGGGTCAAACTAATTTGCTTGCTTGGTTGTTGTTCTAAGGTATATCAACAATTATAGGTTAATTAATATCAAATTCTGTTATATATATATATATATATATATATATATATATATATATATATATAGGTAACATTTTCTCTTTGAAACATATTTGATTAAAAATGACAGTCATTTCGTGTCTGCCTATTTTATTTTTGATCCGTTCAAGTTTCCGTATAAGATCTTGGACTTCCGGATGGAATTAATTCAAGAGGTCAGTCTATTTTTCCCGAGTTCTGAAGACACCCAATGGAGCCATTTGCGAGAGGGAAAGTACAGTGAAGTGACAAAAAAATGATGAAGCATATACATTAATATATACAGAGTAGGAAGAAAGAACAAGTGGAAGGTGAATTAAAGAAGAAAATAATTTTACATGAGATAAGATATATATATATATATATGTGTGTGTATATATATATATATATATATATATATTAAAGAGAGATAGAAATAAATCCGTCGGTGTATAAATATGAAAATAAAAAAAAACAAACAACAATACATTCGAAGAATGTATTTATTTATATATGAATAATATATGCCACGTAAGAAAGTTTCCTTTTTTAAAACCATCTCCAGGGCGATACTATTACGTGTTGTTGTCTTATCCTAAAATTATTTTCAAACTAAAATATGGAAATAAAGTTGTTACCATGATAAATACAATGGTAAATAATAATTGAAATTTGCAAAATCAAAAACTAAAATTGGCCAAAACGTTAGTACAATAAAAAAGGATAAAAAAATTGAATTGAAAAATGAATTAAGAAAAACATCTGTTGAAATAGCAGACATTCTAGCCAATTTTAATGTTTCATAATGTATGTGAGGTAGAGTTCAATTTTTTTTTAGTTTTCATTTTGTTTTCTTTTTATTAATTTATATGCTTATTTGTTTGTTTCTTGGGTTTTTTTTTAAATCCTTTTATTTAAAAAAAAATAATATATATTCAATATATTTAAATCATTTTCAGAATCCCATACGATAATTTTATTTCAAAATAACCTACCGTTTAGAAAAAAAATCTTTCAAAATTATTATTTTTGTTTTATTTTTATATTTAATAAAATTAGGCGTTTGCGATAAAAATCTAATTCAGAAAAAATGATTAGAAATCTCATAGAAACAATTAAAATTTTCTGGGTTCATTTAGGATTAATAAAAACTAATTTAAACAATGGATTTGGTAAAATATTAAAACAAAAATAAAAATAAAATTTTGTGAACTCTAATTACGTCACGTACTCTTGAAAAAGTACACTACAAAGAATACCAAAACGCTCAAAAATTTCTCGTTTTTATTTGTAAAAAATAATTGGATATCATATAACACTATTGATGGTTTTGAAAAATGAAAAAGGAACGTGGCATGTGATCTCTATACAAATTAATACATTCTTGGAATATATTGTTTCATAATATTTTAGGATATATATATATATATATATATATATATATATATATATATATATATGAAAATAACCTGCAGATAGAGTCTGTAAGAAAACTCATGCATCCGGGAACAAATAGAAAACAAATTGTTGGACGAAAGAATTAATTAACATCTAAGAGTTGACCTGTTAATAGATCTCTTCTGTGTCATTCAACCCCTGTCGAATTACATTGTAGATTCTTCGGTGTTTGGATAGCCATGAATTCTTATTTTTAGGTCGTGTGTCACGTATATTAACATCTTACAACGTTACAATACCTCACACTATGAATACGTTTAATTAAAACTCTTCTCTCACATTACCATCTAATGATTGTGCCCTTTGCATGAATTGAAGAGTTCATAATTCTAATGTTTTAAGGTTTCATGCCTGCCTGCCTGCCTACCTGCCTGCAATAATAGCATCGAACACTTTTTACGCAAAATCATTACATATTTGCATTTTTTTATCATATATACATTTACCCAACCCCCTGGACACAAGGTTAGTTTTTAAGCTGACTTTAACAGGTTTGAATAGAGAGTTTTCCTTCTCCTGAACTGGTAGCCATACCAAGGCTGAAGAACCCGGTCTGCCCAACTATTTTCCCATAAGTGGATATAGAATAGTTGAATTCATACCTTTTCCAAAGGTATTAACACTATTTGAAAATGCAAGTAGCTTTGAACAGGACCTGAACTCAGATTGCCATGATTATTTCTTACGCCGGTAGCCATTATACCACAAACGTTTCTTCCGAAATTTTCCTCCTCCTAGTCCGGTTGCCATTCCAAAGTTAAAGAACAAGTCTGCCCAGCTATTTACCTATAACTAGAAAGAGAATAGTTAGATTCATACCTTTCCCAAGGTATATAAAATGCAATCAGCTTCGTTAAGGAATTGACCTCATGTAACCGAGTCCATTTCCGACGATGGAAACTATCACACTACGAACGCCTCTCTTTGTTATATAACGTAGATCCACAATTGGGAATTTTACGAAAAAAATGCATTCGAATTACACAGAAAGGCATTTTCTGTGGTCATAAATTAATAAGTACTTTCAGCTTTAAGGTTTTATATAATTTTATTTGAGAAATGTATTGAAGAGCTGGAAGAAGAAGTTTAGTATAAATGCATTGTTATTGATTTTGTTGATAAAATGAATTTAAAAGAAGGAAAAAAAGAAATTGTAATGAATCGGAAAATACTACAGTAATTGCTTGGCTTATGCAAAGTAGAATGTAGGAGCAGTGATCAAAAAGTATCGAGACTGAAGCTGCATTTACAGAGACAGAAATGAACTGGGAATGAAACTATTTTGTCCCATAATCGTTGGTACATTTCTTTATACTTTTTTCTTCTACATCAATTATGGCACATAGTATTATGAAAGGGATGTTCAATAAGTATTGAGAATGAAGCTGAATTTGTAATGAACCTATTTTGTCCCATAATAGTCGGTACATTTTTATATACACATTTATTCCAGTCAGTTTTCGAAATGGTGAGAAGTTGTGCTATTTTTATTTCTTGTGAAATTCAAAAGAAATTTGTTCTGTAGAATCAGGGCGGTTGCTTCACTTTCTCAATCTTGTGTTTTGCTAAAAACCTATCGGGACTACAGGCCAAAAAGTAGCGATAATTAGCATTGACAGGTCCAGACGGTCGTCTAGACGTCTCGACATGATCATTTTATTATATTAGTATCTCAAGTGAGCACACGTGTTTATTTAAACGGCAACCTTGGTCCACTCTGACCCAGCGTAATAGCCTCTGTTAGGGCCCCTTCTATGAGCCAAATAAATCGGCTTGCAAATCATTTGTATTAGATAAGAATACTTTATACCATAAAACTGTCAACAAAATCTTTAGAAACTACGCTAAGATGAAAATATAATCATAAAATTTTCGCAATTATCTAAATTCAAGTCATAAGATAATCCTAGACAGGTTGACATGCCTTTAAAATGAAGAAATGATTTTAAATCCTAGACTTTAGAAGCAGTTAACTTTTCTATCTCGATATTTTTTAAGACACCTCGAAATGAAATTCTTAAATACTTAAATTTTGTTGATAGAATAAAAGGTCATTTATTTGCTAAGAGGAACACAGCTGCTTTGGATTTAGACTTGAGCTTCTTCTACACTGGTTATCCGACGAAAAATAAAGAGCCCTGATTGCTGTACGATTTACCAAAAGCTGGATAGACTGTGGGAGAAAAGTAATGCTTTTTATTCCAAGTTAAAAAGCACAGTAAGATTAACCCAAGCCGAACTTCTTAAAATCTTATTCTTCCGATTCAAGTATCATTGAAGAACGAAAAAGTTTTCGTAAATGGATCCATTGAAGATGTATTTGTCGAAAAAGAAATAGCCAAGGAATAAAACTATTTTGATCACATAATAGTCGTTTGATTTCTTGGCATAGTGGCTAATGTACTGGATTGTCACATTGTCGTAAACGAGTTTGAACCTCAGCTGCATTATTACGTTCATTTCGAATTAATAACCTTGGGAAAGATTTGAAATCCCTTATATCTTCCAGAGATTCTTATGTTATTTAATTTAATGACATATCAACCATTGATTGTTATTTAATGCCAGATCCTGTATATGTTATTTGCATTATATAGATAGCTTTGTTTGAAACGAGTTAGAGTTTATTTGTTTGCACACAGTTAAATGTTTTTAACTATTGTAAATGATTAAACGGTTGTATTTGATCCGCAGGTGAAACTCCTCCAGCCAAGGGTGAAAGATTACCACTTCTGTTCTATAAAGATAGCTTTGTTATTGAATAACTCACGAGCATTGGTTTGCTTTTAAACCAAAGTAACCAATCAAAAAGTATCGAGATTGAAGCTGTATTTACCAAAACAGAAATGAACAAGGAATCAAACATTAATTTTTTGTTTTGAAAATATCCACTAGGCATTCATCATATTCATTCCAGCCAGTTTCCACCCAAGAGAATCCTTTTTTTGAGAATTGGCATCCTCCACGTCCTCAAATCTATCTTTTTTGTTGTGGAACAAGAAAAAAAAAAGGTTTATCAAGACAGATTAGCTCACTGACCAAAACTTTTCGCCCTAATTCTACCTGTATAGGGTCTAACAAGGTTCGACTTACCCTTATCTGGCTTATTTCACTAGGGGGCCCCGGCTGGAAATGAAAACGCTAACAGCCGTGTCATAAATTTGAACCGTAATCGCAGGATCTATTTTTCTATAGCGTTAACCATTGCGTTACGCGTGTGTGCAGAATTGTTCTGTTATATTTCAATTGAATCAGCTTTTTTTTTAGCTAAAGGGTTTTGAACACTTTCATCTTTTGTTTTGGTTTTAGACATTAAAAAAATCCTATCCATTGTTTTTAAGTTTTAATCAATTCTCTTCTGAATTCATTCTTCCAATATTTTTTTTCTTTTTCTTTCGTTTGCTTTTATTTTGTGGGTTGATTGATCAAATAGTTTATTTCTTCGGATTTTATGTTCTTCTGATTTAAAACTTATAATTATTGAGAAAAATCATCCCTGCCATCGATATGTTCTTTCTTTCTTTCTTTCTTTCTTTCTTTCTTTCTTTCTTTCTTTCTCCTGTTCCATTCAGTCATTCTTTTTCTTTTTTATATCCATTGTCTTATTGTTGGATGCAGTAACACTCTTGATTACCAATAGGCATAGTCGATAATACAGATAAAATAAAAGTTCTTCAAACGTCTATCTATCTATCTATGCTAGTTTTTCTTTCTTTCTTTCTATCTATCTATCTATCTATCTTACATTTTTCTGATAAACAAACTAAAGAAAAGAAATACAATGAAACTTGTTTCTTCTTTTACCTTTTTTTTCTTTTTCTTTTTTTTTTCGAAATTTAATGCATATTTTAAATATTGAGACTTTTTCTTCTGCAGACTTTGAAGAAAAAAAGGCATAAAATCTTCTTCGTCGAGAGTTTCTTTTGAAGGAAATCTTTGGCGACAAAAAAAAAGCAACGATTCTTTCTGCAATTCACGCCACTTTGCGTGAGTCTTTCCACAAGGCAAAGCTTTTAAATATCATTGAATTTGATCGCAAAAAGCTTCACAAAGACTTCACACAATATACGACTATTCTGTTAATGGATGATCTTGCCAATGCTTGTAAAATCAACGATTCAATTTATTAGCACCTTGGAATAAGAAGAACTTTTGAATATGTAAACGAAAAATATCAACTTTTTTTTCCCTCTTAAAAGACCTACATATCATCAGTGATGTCATATGACGTCATGCAGATTAAAGATTCTGTTGATGGATTAATTCATTAATTTCAATGGGATAACAAAACGTCAGGGGTTATTTTATACCTGAATGTTATGGAATGGCTTCTTTCTTTCCTTTCTTTTTTTAATGGCATATCAACCTTTGTAGGTTATATAATGTCAAAGCCATTCTCCGAGAAGATCATCAGTGGTGCTATTTAACCCATAGATGGGAGGATATTAGGGTTCATACCTTTCCCAATGGTATTTGCCCGAAAGTGAACGTAATAGCGTGACTTGTTATGGAATGGTGTACATTGTACGTAAATATTCAGTTTTGAGCAGTGTACTTTTCCGATTTAACCAAATATCAGACGTTTTGGGGATAATTTTTTTATAATTACTTTGTATAATACTGATCAGGTTTACGTCTATAATTTTTGCTATGATTATATTTCTTCCAAAAAGGACAAATTGTAATTTAAGATTAAATTTTCAAGTTGTTACTTCATATTTTTAGCGTTGTAAAAAAAAACTAGTCTAATCAGAGCCAAATATCTGCATTTTTTGTAAATGTTGAAGGGTGTTTCTTAAGCTCTGTGGTTGTTCTTTTAGTTTGAGTTCGAGGGAGTATGTAAGTCCAGAGAGATATCGAGATATAGTGACTTGTTTATTTCTGGATTATCTGGATGCTGGTTTCCATTCCACTAACATGGATTTTTAGCAAGAATTGTTTATTGTGATGTTATTGGCATTTTTGTTTGGAAGAATTTATTGATTTTCTTTGAAAAATATAAACGAAAAATATCAACGTTATTAATTTATTTTTTTGTTATCTTTGTTTAATGGTATATCAATCCTTTTGGGTTATTCAATGCTAAAGATACATTTGTATAAGAAAAGTAGTGGTACTAATTTAGAATGAAGGAGGAAGAAGACTCGCTTGAACCGAAGATTGCGTTGATGAACCAATACAAGGACTCGAGGGATACATTAAAAAAGAGCAAAGAAAACAGTCATTTGCAGAAATGGCAACATAAAACTAAACAGGAAGATAACAAAAACCAGAAAACAGAAATAGGATAAAAAAAAACAACTGTACGGATACTTCGAGTGACAAATTGGTGATATTGCACCCAAGAAAACCTGGATATAGCTTAGAACGAGAAACCTTACAAAAGAAACGGAATCACTTCAAATAGCAGTAAAAATGATTCCATAGGGACCAGTTGTGTTGAAGTGAAAATTGATAATACGTAACAAAATGACAAATGTATATAATATGGAAATAGATGAAACAGATAATCACATGATAAGCGAATGTAACAAACGACTACAAAAAGAGTACAAGACTAGAGACATGACTGGGTGGGAATGGGGATCCACTGGGAATTGAGCAAGAGATTAAAATTTGACCATACTACCAAATGGTATATGTGCAAACCAGAATCCGTCTCAGAGAATGAGACGCATGAAAGTCTTTTAGACTTTGAGATGCAAACGGCTCATCTAATCCTGTCCAGAAAACTTTGTAATAATTAACAAGAACAAAAGAAGTTGTCACCTTGTGAATTTTGCTCTTTCAGCGGACCACAGAGTAAATTGAGAGAAAGTGAAAAGATAGAGAAATTCTTAAATGCTGCCCGTAAGCCGAAAAAGCAGTGGAATATGAAGGTGACGATAGTACCAATTGGAGTCGGTATACTAAGAACAGATACCAAAGACTTGAAAAAGAGACTGGTGGATATCAGAGGAAGAATTGAAACCATACAGACACAGTTGAGATCGTCTAGAATACTGAGAAGAGTGCTGGAGATTTAAGGAGACTTGTTGTCACTTTGACCCCAGTGAAAGACAACCAGTTAACGCTTTTTTGAAAATCTTGGTGAGAGAGAAGGAATAATTATTATAAAATAATATAACAGTAAACAAACCAAGAAATAACAAAATATAGTATAGCCCCGTAAATGACTAAAGAATATAAATTATATTTACCTTCCCAGAATGACTTACAAACATGACCATTCTCTAGTCAAAGCCTCAAGTATATAGCTGCCAGACATTAACTTGGTATAGCCTTACCTTTGTTTCACTCGTCTAATGAAGAATATTGCAATTTTGTATATTTTGCTATTAAACTTTGGTGCGGCATTTTTTCTATTTAAATTTTTCACAAATACAGTCCAGTTGGTTAGATTTTAGAATACGCCGAAAAGAAAACGAGTGTTTTTAAATACTAAACTATCTGACGGAGAGAATCCATTCTTAGAGATATAGGAAATGTACCGTATCCCTTCATTGCCATTACTCCCAGGTCCGCTCTTTTTAGGGTCAGATCTATGGGTCAAATAGAAATATTTAATCATCTTCTATACTTGAAATCATTTGACGGTCTACAGACAAATGACTGATGTTAAATTGAATCATAGGAATAACATACCAATGCTTGGGACCATTTAACTGTGTGCAAACAAATGAAGGATGTTTAACAAAACTATCAGTGTTAAACTGCAATACTTGAAACCATTTAACTATGTGCTAACAATAGAAAACAATACTTAAAACCATTTAACTATATACAAAGAAATGATTGATTATAAATAGAATTAATTGAATTAGATAGAAAAACTTGAAAGATAATTTATCTGTGAGCAAAAATGATTACAATTAGATTAGGTAGGTAAGAATACTTGATAAATAGAATTGCTTATATTAAATAACAATACTTGAAGCCAATTTACTATGTGCAAACAAATGATTAATATCAAATAAAATTATTAGTGTCAGATCGGAATACTTTAAACCGTTTAACTGTGTGTTAACAGATTGATGAATATTAAGTAGAATTATCATAGATAGAACAGCTTGAAACCATTTTAGCTGTGTGCAAAAATGTGCTATGTCACGTTTAAGAATAATGTTACCTACAAATTATTCTTTCACAATATATATATATATATATATATAAAGATAATTTAGCATGAAGTGTCCTAAAAGGGTTGATATACCATCAAATACAATCAACTAACCAACCAACGTCTTTAAGAGTGACTAAACGATTTGGTGTTTTTTTGAAAATTAAAATTTCCTCAAGTCGAGACAAAAAAATTTCTTATCATTTCAGTCGGCTGACATTGCTTAATCCTTTTATATATTCATTGTCTCAATCAGAGTTTTGTCGAAACAAATGATTCCTTCTGTTTAGATTAACTAGTTTTTATTTATTTGTTTGTTGTTTTTTTATTTTGTCTTTCTTTCTTTCGTTTAATTAACAGCAACAGTTAAAACCTTTTCTAATATCATTTAACTTTTGCCTCTAAAATTCTTTTTTGATTTCCTTTTTCTTCTTTAATTTGAATCTTAATCTTCTTTCATGGACCTTTCCTTCTTTCTTTCACTTGGATCTTGGAATTTTTCTTTCTTTCTTTCTTTCTTTCTTTCTTTCTTGTTATTTTATTTGATTTTCTTTCGGTGCTTATTTTACATCTATTTATTATTTTTTTAAATTTTATCATCTTTGCTTTTTTTTATCCCATCAATTTTCTAGTCTCGTTTTTCTTTTCGTACATTCCCTTATTTTTTCTTTCTTTTTGGCGTCTCTCTCTTTATCTTTCTTCTATAATTCTCACTCGTCATTCTTCTTCTTCTTGATTTCCCTTCTTCTTTTTAATGCAGGTTTTATTTTCCCCAATACTTTCTTTCTTTCTTTCTTTCTTTCTTTCTTTCTTTCTTTCTCCAAATGTAAAAACGATCAAATTCCAATGAGTCTTCTGATTAGACTTCTTCGCAGTCTTAGCGAATATTCATGAGAGAAACGAGTTACTTGAAGTAACTTGCTCTTTGTCTCGACACTTCCGGATCACCATTACCGAAGAAGCGCTAATGACAGCCGGCCGATTCACCATAGCCAGCTCGTCCCTATCACTGACGTCGAAATTAAACGTGCAAGCAAGGCGACACGTTGTCATGGCAAAAAAGAACCAAGATAGCATCAGATATGTCAAATGAGTTGATATGCAAATTGTCTTTCGGCTTCAATCAAGAACGAAACTGAAAAGATTGATCATTCTTTCTTTTATCTTTCTCTCTCTCTCTCTCTCTCTCTCTCTCTCTCTCTCTCTCTCTCTTTCTCTCTCTCTCAATATATATATATATATATCTATATATATATATAAGTGAGTGTCTGCGCGCATCTATCTATCTATCTATCTATCTTGTGATATCAATCTTTCTCTGTTTTTCTTTCTTCCTTTTTCGTTCGTTCTCTTTCTTTATATATATATATATATATTACATGATAGTATCTGTGACCCTGGGTTTCATGCTTTACGCATTCTTCAGAGTCTATACATATTTACTATATATGTATATATATATATATAGATAGATAAAGAAACGCGTATGGCTGTTCCTATTTTTCTATCTACCTTTCTATCCATCTACTGATATCAATAGTTCTCTATTTTTCTTTGTTTCTTTCTGTCTTTCTTGTTCTGTGTATATACATATGGGTTTGGCTTAATTTCTTTGCTTAACGGCATATCCATATTTATGGGTTATTTTCTGCGAAAGCCATCCTTATAGAAGGAAAGTAGTGCTATTATTTAACTCATAGCTGAATGGATAAGGGCTTTCGTCTGAAAGTGATCGAAAAAGTGGGACTGGATTTCCAACTATTTTACTACGACGTCGCAGTTCAGCATTATAGCCTCTATACTGTGGGGACTACCTTCGTGCAAACACACACACACACACACACACACACACACACATATATATATATATATATATATATATATATATATATATATTTATGTGTGCGTATGTGTGTTTTTGTGCGCTATGATGACGACAAAATAACTGCTGTTTACGTCAGTGGGTTTTCAAAAGCAAAAATTAAAAGAAAACCAAGGTTCCAAGATATCTTACACCTCTTCTTTTGTTTCTGAAATCTACTTAAGCAACCAATATTCTCACACGAACCAATGATAATCATATTATTGTAGACCAGATCATTGTGTTGCAATCAATCTTACGTAAATCTACAGTTTCTTTTGTTATTTTCTGGCAATGATAAGTTCTTCGACTACCAACATTTGGTCCCACTCTCCTCTGTTTATTTTATAACATTCTGTCCATCTTTCTTTCTTATCTCTCTCTCTCTCTCTCTATATATATATATATAATTTTACGGGAATTCTTACAAGGTGTAGCTGTGACAGTTCTATTGTTTGATAGGATCCTAACAAAACGATTTGATCAGAAAGCTTGAAGCAAACTTCACAAGGGTACAGCCTGTGTTTAAAACAGATCCTAGAAGCAGCACTCCACAAAACAGCACTTGTAAGACCACTTACCTCCTATCTCACAAATCATCCGATTGAGATGAGCAAGACATGCTTGGCACAGTTGGAGAAGAAAAGATAAAGTCATACGGGTCGTGTTCTCCTGTGGACACTCCTACTCCAATGGACAGACCAGCAACTACTTTGAAACTTTAGCTCTGATCGGATACTCGATGACACTTTGAGGAATTGCCAGTTTGAACACCGACGATAACTTGGTAATGTTCGCAATTCTACCAGCTCGTGCATGGATAAAAACGATCATCAGCTCAAATACCTGCGTTAGGTCAAAATATCTTATATTTGTCTTCTTTAACTTGGATTATAAAATTAATATATCTGAATAAATTTTACATTTATAATAAATCAAAGGGTGCATAGATTTATCGTGCTATCTATCTATCTATCTCCTAATACAATTTTCTTTATCTATACATATATGTACATAAAGTCATTATCTATCTATCTATGAAAAAAGCATGTCTACTGAAAAAGTTTAGAATATAGGTAGTTATTAGGTTTATATCACACATTTACAAATTAATTAAATATATATATATAAATATATATTGGGAGAGAGAGAGAGAGAGAGACCGGGCTATTGGTCTAATGAGTAGAATATTCAGCAATGATCCAGGAGACTGGGGTTCAATCCTTGGTCGAGTCATACCACAGACTCAAATAAATGGTACTTGATTCCGCCTTGCTCAACACTCATCACTATGAGGTAAGGATTTATAGTAAAGTGGAGCAATCCAGGGAATGGAGTAGCTCCCTTCCTTACACCTCGGTGTAGTAGTTTTTGAAAAGGGAGCCTTCGGGTCACCTTTAACTAAAGACGACTATATATATATATATATATATATATATATTCTGATGTACCTATCCATCTATCTAAAAATATGATTTTCCATGATACCTGCATTTTCTTATTTCTGGTTCATTACATTAAGCATATCCTGTTGACATTTGCATACGATGAAATATTACGATGATATAAAAGTTCATTCCAAAAGTAATGCCCCCAACAACCATTTATTCATATTGGCTCTCGACTTTAGAGGCTTAAGTTGGAGATATGTCATTAGAGGGTTTGCCAACATTTTCCTTGATGTTGTGATAGACAGGTGATAGAACATAGTTCAATTCACTATTCCAATTGTCGGAAGAGCATTTATTCTACTTGGGTAATCGTGTGTTTTTAGCTAGATTTTTTTAGTCAAGAGAAAAAAAATGGTAGTTGAAAGACAGACATTCAGAAAAATTTCGAGTGTATAAGGGGAAATAGGAAAGAAAACCTTTCTTTCATTAATTGAAAAAAAAAACCAAAACAAAACAAAACACTTCACATTTTTATTTCATTGGACTGGTCTCATATGAACTTGGCTAAGTGTCGTCTCCGAGACGTAGTGGCTAAAGTGCTACATTACAACTTCTTTGTAAACGAGTTCAAACTCAGGTCGAGCTATTACGTTCACTTTCGGACGAATATCTTTCGGAGAGATATAAATCCCTTCTCTTCTCATCTACTACTCGTCTACAAGGATTGCTTTGGCATCAAATAACCCATTATATATATATATATATATATATATATATATATATGAGATTTAAGTTCACATGCTGGAGGATTGGTTTGGTTGGGTCGATGGCATATCTACCATTGTAGATTATTTAATGCCGAATCCTCTTTATACATTTATATCAAATATATATGATTTGTAAACACATTTTGTTGATAACATTTTTTCGCAGTTAAACAGTTTCAAGTATTGCTATGTATCACTAACAATTTAACACCAGTCATTTGTTTGCACATATTTGAATGGATACGCATGATATGTGATTAGTTTGCTGGTAACTCCATTTTTAAATGAATTAGAACTAATTTGTTTACGCACAAGTATTTGAATTCTTTCTACACAGTTAAATGGTTTCAAGTATTCCTATCCAACACCAATAATTCTATTCAATATTAATCATTTGTTTGCACACAGTTAAATGGTTCCACGTATTGCTATATATCAATAACAATTCAATTAAACGCAATAGTGGGATAGACTTGGTACAGGAAAAGAATCATTAAGCGAAGTACATTTGGTTTACATTCAAAGTTCTCCTCCCGAACTGGTTGTCATAGCAAGGCTAAAACCCAAGTCTATCCCACTATTTACGCACCGTTGGGGAAGAGAAGGGATGGAGATATTTTCCAATGAGAATATCATGAGGTGAAACGCAAATCAGCAGGGAATGTAGAATGCATCGACTGCATCTCTGCTCAAGGGTACTCCCACTCCGCAACAAGTGTCCTGCATATGCGGGGAGTGGATTTATTTTTCTTTCTTTCTTTCTTTCTTTCTTTCTTTCTTGTCATTTTCTTTCTTTCTTTCTTTTAGTTTGCATTTTTCTTTTTATTTCCTTTTTATTTTGTATTTAAAAGATTTTTTTGCTTCATTCTTTTTTCCCTTGATTTTCTTTCTTTCTTTCTTTCTTCTCATTTTCTTTCTTTCTTTCTTTTTTTCTTTCTTTCTTTCTCATACGTGGAAAAATGCATTGCAAACAACCTTGTCCAAGATTTGAATTCGTTTTGTTACTCAGTCGTCGATTTGCAACAGAAAACCTTGTGGAAATTCAACTTATCAGATTTGATAGAATAGAAGACTGCTATTTTTTTCCACAAAAAATATTAATGAAATATCTCTCGTATTTTATATGTGAAGTTTATGCCCCTGTAGCAAGAGAGGATTTACGCAAATGACATAGATAATAAATACTTGTACGAGATGTGATCAGATACAATCATTTGTGAAACTTTATAAAGTTTAAATTTTAGATATCTAAAATCTAAATGAAGGTGTGTGTATAGACGAGTAACTGATGTAACGAAGTGGTGATGTCTAGACGCCTAGATTGCTGACTAGACTTAATAAAGAACCAATTTGAAAGAAAATGAAGCTAGTATCGATATTTTGAGTGAAATGTTTTCGGCAAAACACGACATTATACAAGTGCTTAGTATTTCTCCATATTTACCAGACGCAGCTCTGTGGAACTTACCGAAAATTCCTTAACAGAAAATTCGTCTGATAGAAGATATCATATTAGAAGTGTGATAAAAAATGATAATTTATATTTGAAAATACTGTTTCCAGCCATTTGACAATAAATCACTGACAAAATTTTATGAATTCTGATGCTGTGTTTGACTTCCCACCTGGCTGGACTTGACACAAGGTCATTTTATTGAGAGGGTCCATGCACAAATCAAGACCCATCTGCATCCATTACAAAAATGTTTTATCGATTTTAGGACGTCTCAGATGATTAACTCATATCAGCAAAGCAGGTATTGCCTGTGAGGGGGAAGCTCCCTCCCGAGACTAGGCAATTAGAACAGGTGGCCCCTGGAGAATTGACGGGGATCTTTCTAATGCTGGTGTTTATATAAACTATTCTGAAAGAATTTTGTAAAAGGTTAAAGAGAGATAAACAGCTAAGAAGTTGGAATACGTCGGTGCCTTATAATCATCTCGTATCTTCAAGAATCTTTAGCGTGGTAAATGATTTGAAGGTTTCTCTTTAGAAGTTTAGTGGAACAGGTTCCTCATATAAGTCTTGCTTAATAAACATTAGTTTCATGCCTTGTTTTAAAGTAACAGTGAGAATATCTGTAAGCCAAAATCTAAAAGTGAAGCAACGAAGGAAATATACATCCGTACTGGAGATTTCTCGGAAAGTTAGTCTTATTTTTCTAGTTTTTGATTCAGCTGCTTCTGCTACAATTACTATTACTAGCAATTATAATAATCATACTAACAGCACAAAACAACGCTAGATAGAGACGAAACCATTGATCATATAATAAGTGAATATAGCAAACTAGCCCAAAAGGAGTATAAGACAAAACATGAATGGGTGGGAAAGGTGATCCACTGGAAATTGTGCAAGAAATTGAAATTTCATAGTACTACCAAACGGTATATGCACAAAACAGAATCCGTCCTGGAGAATGAGACGCAAAAAATTCTCTGAGATCTTAAGCTTCAAACAGATCATTTCAACCTGGACAGAAGAAAAAAAAAGTTAACTTGCCGTACAGAGGACTTTGCGGTCTCGGCAGACCACTGAGTGAAGATCAAAGAAAATGAAAAGAGAGGCAAGTACTTGTACCTTGACTGAGAACTAAGAAAGCTGTAGAATATGAGGGTGACAGAGATACCAATTATAATTAGAACACTTGGAACAGTCCCCGAAGCTTGGAAAGGACTTGAAGAATTGGAAATCAGTGGTCAAATCGAGACCATCTAGATTGTTGAGATCGGCTTTAATACTGAGAAGAGTCCGATAGACCCGAAGAGACTTGTTGTTACTCAGACTCCAATGAGGAGCTTGGAGGAAAAACTCGCAATAATAATACGCGGATTGTTTCCCGTAGAACAGAAAGGATGCCGCAAAGAATCCAGAGGCACAGGAGAGTTACTTTACATAGATCAGCACATCCTCAACGAGAGCAAGACCAGACGGAAAAATCTATCTATTGCCTGGATTGATGACAAAAAAGCATATGATATGGTTCTGCAAAGATGAATAATAAACTGTCTCAAAATGTACAAAAGATCAGATGAAGTCATAAACTTTATAGAGAAAACCAAGAAAACTTGGCGAGCAGGACGGAAAAGCTTAGCTGAAACAAAGGTATATTTCAAGGAGATACACTATCATCGTTACTATTCATAATTGCCATGATGACACTTAACTACACACTCAGAAAATGCACAGCCAGATACGAACTTAGTAAATCGTAGGAAAATATCAATCACCTAATGTACGTGGACGACATCAAACTGTTTGTAAAAAACGAAAAAGAACTGGAAAATTTAATGCACGCAGTGAGAATATACAGTCAGAACATGGGAATGGAATTTAGCATAAAAAAATGATCGATGCTAGTAATGAAAAGCGGCAAACGACACCTGACGGACGGAGTGGAAATGCCAAGCCAAGACAAGATTAAAACGCACGGAAATAAGGAAACCTAAAAATACTTGGACATCTTGGAGGCTGACACTATCAAACAAGTGGAGATGAAAGACAAAATTAAGAAAGAATATCTCAGGAGAACCAGAAAGCTACTTGAGACAAAACTATTTAGCAGAACTTTATCAAAGGAATAAATACCTGGGCTGTAATCCTCGTAAGATATTCGGGACCATTTTTGAAGTCGACCAGAGAAGAACTTAAGCAAATCGACCAAAGAACAAGAAAACTAATAACCATGCATAAGGCACTACACCCCAGATATGACGTTGACAGACTATATGTATCAAGAAAGGAGGGAGGAAGATGACTTGCCAGCATTGAAGACAGCGTTGACGCACCGATACAACGACTCAAAGATTACATAGAAAAGCATGTAGAAAGACTGATTACAGCCATCATAAACGATACTGACAACAAGAAGACCAACAGAATGACAATAACTAGGAAACAAAAATGGGGAGAAAAACAACTCTATGTGAATTTTAAATGACAAATAAGCAACATCTCACACGAGAAAACCTGGACGTGGCTAAGAAAAGGAAGCCTTAAGAGGAAAACAGAATCTCTCCTAATAGCAGCACAAAACAACGCCATCAGAACCAATCATATCAAAACAAGAATAGATAAGATGCAACAAAATAGCAAATCTAGGTTATGTAGTGATAGAGACGAAACGATCAATCACATAATAAGCGAATGCAGCAAATTAGCACAGAAAGAGTATAAGACTAGACATGACTGGGTGGGCAAGGTGATTCACTGGGAGTTGTGCAAGAAATTGAAATTTGACTATACTGACAATTGGTATATGTATAACCTAGTATCTCTCCTGGAGAATGACACACACAAACTCCTATGGGACTTTGACATATAAACGGATCAATTAATCTCGGCCAAAAGGCCAGACCTTATAATAATCAACAACAACAACAAAAAAAAGAAGAGAATTTGCAAAATTGAGGACTTTGCTGTGCCGGCTGACCACAGAATAAAACTGAAAGAAAGTCAACAGAATGATAAGTACCTGGACCTTGTAAGGGAATAGAAAAACTGTGGAATATGAAAATGACAATTATAACAATTGTTACTGGTGCTTTTAGTAGTCACAAAAGGATTATGAAAGAGACTGGAGGACATGGGCATAAGCGAACGAGTAGAGACCATCCAAAATACAACATTATTGAGAACGGTCAGAAAACTGAGAAGAGTCTTGGAGATTGAGGAGACTTGCTGTCACTCAAACTCCAGTGTAAGAACATCAGCTAACACTGGTGTGAAAAACTCTCAAGGAGTAAATAATAATTATTATTATAATCAACCATTTGAATTACAAGAAAAGAAAAAAAGTTTTGTTGAGTTTATGCTTATTAAATTAAAAAATATTTTATTGGGGAAGACACTGTCATTTAAGATCTTATTGATAAAGTACTGTTTTGAGAAGAAAACGCAGTGCTATCTTTTTTCTTTTTCAGAATCAAATAAAAAATAATTTTTCCCGTTAATTTAGCATTTTTTCCTTTACTGAATTTTCACATCATTATTAACTGATAGCTTGCGATGGAGATCAAGTGATAACAAGTCTTGCCAATATTCAAGCTCCTTCCTCTGTATGTTAGCCATTTTTAAGCAGTTACGTTATTTAGATAGTCTTGAATTTTCTCCGGATTTTCTCTTCCTTCAACCATTCTTCAAGACTTTCCGGAAATGATCCAATTACTTCAGTATTGAATATTGTCTAATTTAGTTCTGCCCAAAAATACTGCAAAAATTCTATGAATTTAGCATCTTAATTTGACTCCCTGAAAATAACCAAAAAAAAGTCTGAAAGCACTTGAAAGGGAATGTTTAGACAATTTCCGAATAAACTTGAACCAAAATGCTGATCGGAAAACAAGAGAAAATTGCTAAAAAAAACATTATTAAAACAAATCTTGTCTGAAGCTTTTAATAAAACTAGCTAAAATGAGAAATTGCTATCAAAATTAACTTTGTTTAAGAATTAAATGAAGATGTCAGCACAGAGTGCAGCAGAAATTTCTCTGACATTTTCAACTCCCATGAACTTGGTGTAAGTGTACATAGGTAAGTAATAATGGTAACCCCCACCAAGCTGTCTTATTTTCTTTTATTTGTTACGATCATTGCTTGGACCGGTGTACATTGAACGTTTGCAGTTGAAACGTTGTTTTATAGGACTTGTATACCAATAATTGGTACATAGATATTTTCATGCTCATTTTATGTTACTTCATAATGATGCTGCTCCGTATAGAAAATCAATACTACTCTGGATTCTAAATTGATACTACAATTGGTTTAAAAACCCTGTAATCAATACATTCTGAGTGCAAAAATATATTTCCGGGCTTCTCAACTTTCCAGAAGGAAGAGGGACATTAATTGTGTACTTTCTTTCTTTCTTCTGGCGGGATGTTGGTCTGGAAACACGTGCGATTGGAGGTTTCGCTGGATCAAGGTCAGCTATCATTGTTCGTTGATGTTATAGAACTCATCACTCAGCAAAGAACTGATGTTTAATCAGCTCCAGTTGGGTCATCAGTGTGTAAGAGCATGATATTGAAAGCTCCGAATCGTTTAAGGGTCCCACAATTATTTCACACACGATATAGCCAGATGCATCTTACTGACGTATTTTTTGACATCACGTCAAGATTTCCAGATACGTAGACTTTTGTAACTCTCATTTCTTGATTCTTTTTCATTCAAAGTCTTGATACCACCTGATCAGCATTTTTTGTGAGATACAGGATTGTGAATGTACAGTAGCCGGTGCGTATAAAACACACCGGATCTTTAAAAAATTATCTTGTTTCCCAAACTGAATATTCATCTTAGGAATAAGATTTGAACATAAAGTACTGTAAAAGAAAAAAAAAACTATGTAACTTCCCACAATATCAAAAAGGAGTTTCAGTGATGCTTCAACCTAAGGAAAACTCATTGGAGAGGGTTTGTTAAATGCTATGGCTTCTAATTTGAAGATTTTGAAAATTTGTGAATCTTGAAAGGGGGAGTTCTCATCTCTATTAAAACACTTGCGTCATTTCTAAATATCTTAGTAGAGAAATTGGAGGAAAAAGTTCAAGTTAGCATCAAATCCATATAATCTTAAATTTTTCAAATCAATAAGAATACTGCGGAGGGTGCTGGTGTATTGGGAAAGCTTACTATCACTAGATACTTGACGATTGTTTCAAGATGTGAAGATTCATTGAAAAATACAAATAGAAAATAGTGAGGAGGATGCTGGAGAACTGAAGAGAATTTCTGTCACTTGAAGCCCGAATAGTGTCTTTAGATACTCTAGTATGAAAATTTATCAAATATCAATAAAAGAATAAATAATTAATGCGCCCGTTGGATTTCTGTTATAATAGGTGTTCAGGAAGATGCTTCTTATAAGGAAGAAAAGAAATATGGTAATTAGCATTATATCGAGAATTTGAATGTATCAAAAACAATTCTCAGAACAAATGCAGACCCCACACGATATTCTTCTGTCGTAAATTGGACTGAAAATTGATTTATTCTTTAGGTTAAGTGTATTTCTCTAATACAAGTCTTGCTATGACGTGCTGTTTTCGCTCGTTTACAGGCAAAAGCAAATATTATGAAAATTTTAGCAATATAGATCAGAAAATAAAATTGACAACTAGTTCGAAGAGAAATTCCAGAAAAATAATCCTGTTGCAAATTGAACCAGAAGTCGATATATTATTCAAGAGGGATCAATTTAAGTCGTTTGCCCAAGCATAAATCTCACTACTATGTGTCATTTTTACTGGGTTACAGTTGCATATAAATGTAATGAGAATTTTAGTAATGTATGAAAGAGAAATAAAAATGATATTAAACGAGAAAGCCACCCACCTCAAAATTATCACTGAGCTGCAAATTGGACGAGAAATTATTTTATTCTATAAGATAGAGCATTTTAAGCGTGTTGTTGTAACACACATATCACTATTATGAGATATTTTAGCTTGGTTTCAGTCTTATACAAACATAATGAGGAATTATGCATATTGATACTGAGGAGAATCCTGGAATAGTGAGGGAGTATTGCTGTCAATAGATTCTCCTGATTCAAAGTCGAGATTCCCTCGATACGACTGGAGAGAAAATTCAACGAGTACAAAATTATAAGATACCACGTTTGTTTGTTATCAGTACGATCTTCATTATAAGCATTTCTTTAATTTGTTTTCTTTTTGTTCCTTGTCGCCCTGAGTTCATTTGAAATACAATGCAATTCCGGGTTTAATCAACTTTATCGTTTCAATGTTGCTCGTGTCAAGTCCCAGCAGCAAAGAGATAAGAACAATGTCCGACTGAGTCGAGTATTTTATGGTTTTTTCTCAGGAGAAAAAAAAAAAGAATAAAAAATTACCACGGAGAAAAATAACATAAACTGACGCAGTTTGTAATAATAATAATAATAATAATAATAATAAGAAGAAGAAGAAGAAGAAGAAGAAGAAGAAAGCACAAGAGTTGCAAAAACTAAAGAAGAAGAAGAAGAAGAAGAAGAAGAAAAAGGTACATGAATAGCAAAAAGAAGAAGAAGGTATGGTTATATCGTGCCAGCTTCTTTCTCCAAAACAATTTACAATTCAACTCTTTAATAACCTCTCTTTCTCTCTCTCTCTCTCTCTCTCTCTCTCTCTCTCTCTCTCTCTCTCTCTCTACCAATTACCACCGTACGATCTATGTAATGAAGCTATTTAAATGTCCACAATAAAATTCTTTTCCAATAAAATAAGTAGCAATATTGGCCGGACCACAACAACTCTGTCGAAACATTTAACACTTTGCTTTTCCGAAGCATTAAACAAACCTTCATTAATAACGACTTCCCAAACCCCATTTTTGACGAACAGATAAAACGCGCTTTTAAAGATATCAACTCTAACTGATATAGAAAAATACTCCATCAAACAACGTTAATCACATTAAACTATTTTTTACAAGATACGCAAACACTACAAAATATATGAAAGCTCAATTTTTAAAAATCTTATTATAACATTTCTCGTATCAACTCTACTTATAAAATAAAACTTATCTCATATCCCGAATTCAGTACAACTAACCTCGTCTTCCCCCTTAACTTCTCTTCCTCGACTTGTTACCTCAGTTTGGTCAATGCCGGTTTTCAGTTTAAATGTCCACAAGGAGAATACTGCACTAATAAAATAAGTACTTCGATTGATCTATAAACACATCACCTTTCCAACACTATTCCATCTCTCAACACCTTCAAATACATTCGTACCTTACCCCGAAATACGAAATACAGAAAAATCTCTGTGTAAACGCCTTCAAGATCAGCCGACTGGGCCACTTGGGGGAGTCTTACCATCTGCAGAGATATCGTTGGTGTATTCTACAATCCCTGCCAATGGGCTTGAACACTTTTTAGTCCGAACATGGTTGTAATATCAGCAGTTAGGTGTGTTTAGCCAAATCAGACTTGCTAGTCAGATGAGATCTCATGACAGCAACAATTGCATGCTGATTTTACACAGATCCCTCCGCAGAAAATTTACAGGTGATTCTTGTCAATTCAAAGTATATGGGTATGTAGCAGTGTAAAAAATCATAGGAGAGTGCAAGGGGTTAATGTCAACGCAAAAGATAATTCTTACGCTTGTCACATATGCAGCCGGGCTTTCAAGAGTGAATTTGGCTTGAGGAATGACAGATGTTCTCAGAGGTGCCTTTTTGGAGAGATGGCCTTCTACATCACCACACACACACACACACACACACACACACACACACACACACACACACACACACACACACACAAATATATATATATATATATATATATTTGTGTGTGTGTGTGTGTGTGTGTGTGTGTGTGTGTGTGTGTGTGTGTGTGTGTGTGAGTACATTTATTTCAACTTTCTTTCGTCATTGGAAGAATATTTTTCTCCTAAGAGTTTCGAAATCATTTTTTTTTCATTGGAAATCGTTTATTTCAACCACACACACACACACACACACACACACACACACACACACACACACACACACACACACATATATATATATATATATATATATATATATTGGTTGATTTACTTTCAATTTTTTTTATTAAAGAATGATCTGCGTACAACTTCAAATGAATCCTACTCGTAAGAGTCCTATTAAACTTGTCTTTTACATAGGACTTGCAGCTGTTGATCCATTGCAGTTCGATAGAGACTTATTACCGATCGTCTCCTCCACCTTTATTTTTAGACTTAACAGATAAAAAGAAAAAATAATATATAAAATTGATTATCTTTAAATTGGAATCTCTAAAGAAATATTAAGCGGACGGTCTCTGGAAAGATCTATAGAACCACTGGATTGATAGACTTTCATTGGGAAGCGATCCTTGGTGATTGAAAACAAGATCCATAAACGGAATAAGTATAATTGAAAAAAAGGATTTCATTTCCAAGAAACGAAAAAGGATTAGCAGTCTGTGTGTAAAGATGGGTTGAGGGTTATGATCTGGAGGGAAGTAGTGGGAGAAAATTTGATTCTAACATTCCCAAGTTAATCTATCTATCTATCTTTTTTGTCTCTGTCCCTCTCTATTAGTGTCACTCTCTCTCTGTTTTTGAATTTCTCTCTCTCTCTCTCTCTCTCTCTCTCTCTCACTCTATCAATTTTCTCTTTTAGCAAATCTATCTATCTATTCATATTTACCAAACCCCCCCGCTCGGGCAGGATATGACACAAAGTCAATTTTTAAGCAGAGTTTAACAGGTTTGAATTCAGAGTTTTCCTTCTCCTAGACTAGTTGACTCACCAAGGCTGAAGAACCTAGTCTGTCCTACTATTTACCCATAGCTGAAGGGAAAATAATTGGATTCGTACCTTTCCCAATGGTATTAGTGCTATGTGAAATGCAATCAGCCTCGTCCAGGATTTGAACTCGTGTCACCGTATCCATTTCCTACGACGATAACCATTACACCACGGGCAACTCCTTTTTCTTTCTTTCTTTCTTTCTTTCGCTTTCTCTGTATATATTTCTCTTTTAGCGTGTCAATCTAATTCGTTATATCGGTTCATATCTTTCAATCTATCAGTCAGTTTCTATCTATCTATCTATCTATCCCAGGATATTCAGTTCTTTCATATTCTTTTCCAATTTCTTTTATTTCTATCTCGTTTTGTCCAAATCCAACCCAATCTTAATTTGTTCACTTCCCTTCGATCTCACACTGTTAGTAGTTGCCTATACATATTTTTATCAATCCATTGCTGTCTTAGTATCTCCCTCTCTCTCTCTCTCTCTCTCTCTCTCTCTCTCTCTCTCTCTCTCTCTCTTTCAACTATATCGACTGTCACCGCAATGAAAAGTGCAATCGCTGCATGATTTCCTCCGGCGATTACGATAAAAATGTTCTTTTTCTTTCCTCAAATAAATAATTTCTTATATTTTAAAGCTGCTATTTATAACGACGCATGCTTTCTTTTAATTACTAAATTAATTTCTACATTGCACGCAAAATGTTAGGATGCGCAAGTGGATTTCTAGCAGTTTCCTAAAAGTGCTATAGAGAATGGCAAGTTTTGTTTGCGGAATACTCTCTCTCTCTCTCTCTCTCTCTCTCTCTCTCTCTCTCTTATATATATATATATATATATATAATTCTGTTCATTATATATCTTTTTCATTCTTATCATTATCTATCTATCTCTCTCGTCTCCACTCTCTCTCTCTCTCTCTCTCTCTCTCTCTCTCTTGTATATATATATATTTCTATTCATTATATATCTTTTACATTCTTATCATTATCTATCTCTCTCGTTCCCACTCTCTCTCTCTCTCTTTCTATCTCCCTTTCTATCAATCTATCACTATCTCTTTATACATATATATATATATATATATATATATTATATATATATATATATATATATAATTCTATTCACGATCTATCTTTTTCATTCCGATCATTATCTATCTATCTATCTATCTATCTATATTTTCTTTGTCTACCCACATTAATTTTGTCTATTCTTTCAGTCAGTCTGTTCATTCTTACCCTCTCTCACTCTCTCATTCTATTCATATCTATCTATCTATCTATCTATCTATCTATCGATCTATCTATATATATATAATATTCTTTTCATATCTACCTATCTATCCGTCTTCATCATCATGATCAAGTCGTATTGATTGCACAGAGTTCCTTGCTACTCTCTTGGGAGGCAAGTGACTATACATTTACTATTTTGTGAGGTATTGCTTCCAGAATTTGTTTCAAACAGCACATAACATTTTTATGCAGTTCCCATCTAGCTTTTTCTCTATGCGATTCATCAAAGTCCTAGTAGTGTAACTATATAGTAGTACCAACAGAGTTACAGCTTGGAAAAATCTCGTTTTACTCATTTAGAGTGATTAGATTTCCATTTGATACACATGCTGTCATTAGCAGTCCACTCTTTCCCTTTGCGAATGATGACATCTTTTTCAGTAGAAGAGATATTACTGCTTAGGTATGTGAAATGGTCAAGTAATTTCAGTTGCTTCTTGTGTAAAACAAATGAGTTTTGTTTTATTTCTGCTCACGTAGAGGTAAATACCTCCAGCAACTTGATCCAGGTTATGTAGAGGGTATTTTGCCTGGTCAGATGTATTTACAAGGAACGCCGGATCATCTTTGACAAAAGCATTTGGAATGCATTCTACAGAATATCGTCTGTTTCTTATTCTTTTTAGTGCGAAATCGTTTTCTTTCATAAGATTTACTGGCGTTTGTAATCCGTTAATAAAGCAAATTATAATCATATACGGTTCCAATGTATCTCTTTGCAAGTCTCTTGGGACAATATAAAAAAAGTTGAGTGAGCAAACGATCGTTTTTGTAAATCTTCATATGGTTCTAACAGATTCTTTGGGGAAACCATATGCGAGTAGTATTGTTACTATCTTTCCTTTGTGTATGGAATGAAATGTTCAGGGGAAATCTGTGGACAACAGACTTGCTTCGATATTTTTGTGTATACTCCTTCCATGATTAGCAGAAGATGTGGATAGCTTTATCCAAAAGTCATTCTGATTTTTCCTGAGAATTTTCTTGACTTCAGGTCCGATACAACTGAGAAGCAGAACATTATAAATCATCGCAGTTATTGCAATTAGGGTTATGCCTCTGTAGTTCTTACTGATTCCGAGGTCACCTTATTAGGATGTCACTCAGTCGACTAACTAGACCACCGACGGGTCATTGCTCCAATGAAAGATTGAACCAAGGCTTGTCCGATCATCTGCCCACGTAGTCTTTATAATCCAGATAACCGAAGTCGACACTTGCCGATCGCCAAATAAATCAGACAGGGTTGATCATTAAAAGAAAAATAGATTAAAGTCAAAAGGCCAGAGACAAAAACAAACACGAAGTGTTCAAAATCAATAAAACAGTTTACTTAACAAAAAGATAACAAAATCTGCTCTTTAAAAAAAATTAAGTCACTTGAATAATTCTGTTCATACAAGTCCATTCCCCTTTGAGTGAAGTAATGCGATTCAGAGACTTGGCCCCTTTTATCTCAGCGGTCAGTCTATGTAGCAATCGGCACAACTTTTCAAGAAGCTAAGTCGTTTAGCAGTTTACAGTACGACTATCTATTCTCTTTCGGCAGTCTTCCGTTACTAATTTGTGATACTCGTTTCTCTGACACAGAACGTCTGGCTTAAGGCTTCAAATGCGGAGCAATAGGGTTTACTTTGCTGACTGCTATTCCTCCGGTTTCTGTCTCCGGGCTACTTGGCTGCGGCAAAAATCCCGGTTTATTGAATTAGTTTTATTATTTCCAAGAGAGCGAATCTCATCAACGGTTTTCTTATTAAGATTTCAGTAATTAATTTCAGTCATGGTTGCTTTACTCCAACTTCAACGGTGACTTGCCCAATTGGTTGGGGGTGCAGAATACACCGACTGCATCTCTGCCGAGGGATAAGATCTCTCCCCCAACGAGTGTCCTGTATGTGACACTAAACAATCTGATGGTGAGGTTCCAGTAATGCTGAAGCTTTGGGGAATGCGGAGTACCCATTTATTCTCATCGCTTCCAGGTCCACTCTGGCCTGGAGTGGTAGCACCTGACAAGGCCCTATCCCTGGGTCAAATAGAACTAAACTTTGTACTTATGCTAAACTGAATTTCTTGACACAGAACTGTCTTGACATTTAAAATTTTAAACTGAACTGTTTGAAATTGAACTGTTTATTGTATGCTAAACTGAATAGTGTGAAATAGAACTTTTTTACATTTAGTTGTGAGTAAACAAAAACTATAAAGTAGAGTAAAGTTGGCGACCTTAGTCGAGGGTGACTCGAAGATTCCCTTTTCAATAGCTATTAAACCGAGGAGTAGGGGAGGGCACTACTCAATTCCCAGGACTGCTCCACTTTACCCTTGATCCTCACCTTATAGTGCAGAGTGCTAAGCAAGGCAGCATCAAGTACCAGTTTTGGAGTCTTTGGTATGACTCAACCTGGAATTGAATCCCGGTCTCCCGGACTATTGACGAACACTCTACTCATTAGGCCAATGGCGAAACGGAATTTTTTGAATTAGAATTGTTTGATTAAACTGAATAGCTTGAAATAGAAATATTTTTGACAATTAAACAGTGTACGTATGCTGAAAGGAATGGTTTGAAACAAAACTGTTTATTTATATGGAACTGGATTTAAATAACTTACAATGTCATAAAACTGAACAATTTCCAATTTGCAATTCCAACGGTGACTCTGTGACCGTTATTCAGATGGGAGGTTTTTTCCTCGCACTTCTACTCGTTGGCTGCTGTCTCCCTTTGCGGTGGGTAGCTTTCTCTCACTCACGTGACTAATACGTCACGTCAAGCAAATTTCTAAGTCTTCCTAAGGAAAAAAAATGAACATTAATTCAATTTCTATTTATCTGATATTTCCCATACAATCATATTTGCACCTTGGCGCGATTGATCCCTCCATTTGACCTCTTCTCTAACTTTGTCATTGTTTTGACAACGCTATTTCCGATTATACTTGTAGTACCATCAAAAGAGATATTTTAGTTTTCTGGTTAAAAAAAATAATTCCATATTTTTCTTTTCTTTGCCCAGCAAAAAATTGTTTCTCCATTTTGACAACATATTGTATCATTCTACAAAAATCAATGTTCTGATTTTATTCTTCTAAAATCCTTGCTGATTATTTTCTACAATTAAAATTATTCTCGGATTTCTCTCGCTTCAGGTCTCTGTCGCCACTTAACTATATTGTAGAAAAGGAAAGTTTGATCTTCCGTCCGCTAATTTATTGTGCTTTGTTTATACACAGCGTTGCATAATTCAAGAAATTTTCTTGTCTGCCATATTTACGGTGGTATTTCATCGATGCCTGTAGCGTTTTTACTTTTTTTTCTGTACTGCGTCATGTTCTTCCACAGTGAATTGTTCTAGTTTTATATCTATTTGGCCATTAATAATTTTTGGATTGGTTTGTCAGTAATTTTAGGAAGGTTTCAGAGCATTTTCTTAATGTTCTTTCCACTTGTGACGTCTTTCCTCTTGGCTGGTAGCTTTTAGTTTCGATTTCGTGGTTTTTTTGTTTCGGTTCAATTGATTGACTGTCTATCATGTTAATCGCTATTGTCTTATCTTCTGCCCAAGTTCTAATTTTTATTGATTGGGACTTGAATTTGTTCTAGTTGTTCTTTTTGCTATATTTTTCATAGTTCTCTCTGAGCTTCATTAAGTTTCTACGCATTTATGTTTATTGGGTTTCTTTTATTAAGTAAGGGTTCTCTTTTCATGTTACTCATTTTTCTCTAATTGCTATTGCCTCCCATGGCACTCAACATTGATGGTTGGTTTTGTTGGTATACACTCAACTGCTGCTTCTATATGGGTGGTATCAACGTTTTTATAATTGTCAATCGGAGTAAGCCTTTCACATGTCTCTTGAAGAGCATCAAACTTGTTTCTTACAATTACCGTATAGTGATTGCTTATATCACTGTTTGCAAGTGAGGACCTGTTATAACATGTGCTATTTCTTATTTTTCCGAAGACTCATGTGAATCTTTGCTGTGATGATTCTGTAATCGGAGGAAACTCCTTTAAAAGTGTAGTATGTCTTACAGTTCAAAGCAGTGCTTATCCATTTCTTGTTTATAAATATATACTCTGGCTTTGTTTTAAAGTTATTTAGGTTGGTATAAGCCAATTTTCCTTTTTTATTTTGGAATCTAGTGTTTAGGAATAAAGGTCTGTTCTAGAGAGAAAACACTGCATGAGATTTAACATTTCTCTTTGGAGAGTTGAATAAACAGAATGGATGACTTAGCCTATACGAGCATTCATGGTCAGAACTTTGTGTTTGTGAATGTGTCGGAAAAGAGAACATAGCTCGTTACGTAAGGTGGTGGTATTCATTTCATCCCTGGCATTTGTGGAACTATTGTTGTACAGGGGTTGCCATTAAATGTGGCACACTTTATTCTCGGTTGGATTTTGTCTCTTCTATTCAGTGATTTTAAAGCACAAAGGCTGAGAAGTATTTCAACATGTCCAATAGCGACAGTTTTATTATGCAGATACCGAGACTTATGCAGATATCCATCCATTACCGAGATTTTTGTTCTAATTCACAATAATTATATCAATGTTTCTGTTCCCACATGGTGTCTATATTCAGTTCAGCCGCTGACGCCCTAAACTCAGGTGGCTATTTTATTGTATTTAAAACTCTAAATGTAAATGATACACTCACCGTGTAATGGGTGATGTCCAGACTGCGGTCTCGAATTAAGCGAGTTTGATATCTAGTCACTTAACTAGATTCATTTTTTGACTAATACTCTCAAGAAACTATGAAATCCCTTCTTTCTCCAGTCAGGTATTAAATAAAACCCTTTTTTTTGTCTTGAAGCATAACTTTGCTATTAAATAACTCCCAAAGGTTTATATGCCATAAAATAAAGAAACCAAGCCAAACCCATGAGTTAGAAGAAATAATCCCTTATGAAAAGAATTTTACAATTCAGTCCTCAGCTTCCTAATTCCAGGGGCAATATAATCATACAATTAATAATTGCACACAAACCGTTCCTCTCAAAAATAAGCTGAGAGTGTTACATATTGGATCGTTGACAAGTCTTTTAAGTTCATGGATTTCAAAATCGGGATGCAGCTGTGTCTTAAAGTAAACAAAAGACTGCGGAAATGCCCAGTGAATTTCGTGAGTGGCATGCTGGAAGGAAGAGTTACAACGAGGTACATTTGTGTCTGAAAAAATATAACTACGGAAGTTTTCGACCCCGGGCAGTCGGCTGAGAGAAGTGGACAGAGAGTCGAGAAATTAGACGTCACGCCGTTGGCCTGGAAAGTAGCCAGACACCTCGGGTTTGAGAGGTAGTGAAAAGTGTAAATGTAGAGAACTCACAAATGTCAAAAGCATTGATGATCCCAGAAGAAAATAGTAGAGCCTAGTGGAGTCTTCTGTAATGAGTTGACCTGTACCAGTCTCGTAAAAGAAGCATAAAGGATGAACGAAAGTGATTAAATGTTTACGTCAGCCCTATGCCAGCTTAATGGTGGCAGAGCAAAGAAGTATCGTATCTCAATCTGGTGTAAGTCTTAGCTGTTCCGACTTCCTTCTCAAAACCATTTCGTATCTTTCTTAATAAAAAAAGATAGATTATATTTTTATTCTTCAGTGGTATTGTATTTCCTTTTGCCGGTATATAACAAGAGGGAAAACTTTATTTTCAAAAGTCCCGCATTTGGAATTTGCTCATATATACACTTTTGACTCCCAACTTTCTCGTAACAACCAATACCATCTATCCACTTGACGAGCGCTTACCATGAAACTAAGAGTCACTGGAATGTGGCTTGGGGTCTATTTTGGAACATCTGTTTCTTATGCAGTGGTATTTTACTTAAGTGTAGCCTAGCCCTTTCTATTTTAGTAGATTATCCATCAATGCAACCATTCTTCTATTCCAGCAGAGTCATCGTGTGCAGAAATCAAGGTCTACGACACAAACGAATTAATCACTAACTTTTGATTTATTTTATAACTGTGGAAGGTGTTTTCCTTACCTATCATTTCTCTACTTCTGCTTCTACGCCATAAAGTCATTTTTTTTAATTGCACACGGAATGTTGAGTATTTGCTATTCCTTTTAATCCATTTTACTCGCATACTTCATGTGAAGATTGTATTTTTTCCAAATACATAAAACTTTTTGTTATGATACGGACACGAGATGAAAGAAAACGATTTATGATTTTTTCCGTTCACTATATATATATATATATATATATATACACACACACACACACACACACATATATATATATATATATATATATATATATATATATATATATATATATACACTACTAACACCTTCATAATTTATATATATATATATATATATATATATATATAACTATGGAGGTGTTTGTTTGTGGTGTTTTGGCTATCATCGTAGGAAATGGACGAAACGACTCGAGTTCAAATCTTGAACGAAGCTGCTTGCATTTCGCATAGCGCTAATACCCTTGGGAAAGGTATGAATCAAACTAATCTCCCTCAACCTACCGGTAAATAGTAGGGCAGCCTTGCTCTTTAACCTTGGTAAGACAACCAGTTTGGGAGAAGGAAACTGTAAATATCTGCTTAAAAATTGACCTTAGGTTGCAAGCTTCTCGTGGGGAGGTATTGGGTGTACATATATACGTGGGGGAGCGCGTTTGCAAATGTTCCAAGTTGTTTTTCAATTAATGACAGATATCTCAAAGACATATACATCTCCACATGATGACGAAGAAAAAATAAAAGCTCATGTTTTGATGAAAATACAGGATTTAAAAAATGGAAATATAACATGTAATAAACACAAAAAGATATTTCATATTTTTCATGTTTTCAAATGATTGTCCCTTCAATTCTGAGTTTTAAATAAGTCTCTCATCTTTGAAGAGTTCATTTTCAAAAAGAAGTCTTACAGAAATCTACAGAAATTCATATACATGTCATACACACGCTGAAAAAAAAAAGGAAAAAAAAAAAACAAAAAAACAGCTGTGGCGCCGATAAAATGTTTATCAGATGATGACCATAGTTCAGGCATGCTTTCGGGGCTGAAATATCATTACAACTAGCACAAACCACCCCCCACATTCTAACAGTCTCTTACGTTACCACCGGATATTTTTTGGTTTCCCATCACATTGTGAAAATGTCTCATGAGCCAAGCAATAAAATGTTAATTTAATGAAATTACATGTAGATTAATTAATGGTATGATATCATTGAGACACTGAATAGGAAAATTAATTTCAGCATCAATACAACATATTTCAAGAAAAGACGAAATGATTTTTTAAAAAGGATAAACAAGTTTCACGTCAGCAGAGGTAGAATCCTGACACCCGTTGTTTGTCAATTGATTGTTCAGATTTTTTATTGTAATACACTCAATGCATCTTGACAGTAATAGATTTAGTTTTTTCTCAAATTTTCTTTTTCTCACTTATGATATTTTTTCAACTTTTATGTAAATAGAGTTTAATAATAATAATAATAATAATAATAATAATAGAAACATTTATGCATATATAGTTTCGATAATTATATTAGGTTTTACAGTGTTGCTCATAAATTAATACACCTCTAACATCTTATTTCATTGAAAACATTTTCTTTTAAAATTCTTACTTGAAAAATCATGGTAATACATTAGCAAGATGGATCTGCTTTTGCCTCTTGTTCAAGTTCACTTGCAACAGACGTGTGACAGTTTAAATCATAGGGGGGATTTCTGTCACACCCTGTATATACTTATATACTATAAGAATTAAAAGGCATAAATTCTTTTTGCATTGTATAATATTGTTCTTTTCACAAGCTGTGATACAATACAACATTCAGATATATTTAGAACTTCATCAGAAGTCCACTACTTATACCATAACGGTACGTAGCATTTTTATCAGTTAGAGTTTTCGAGCAATTGTCTTCGTCTTTATTTATAAAGACGAAGACAATAGCCCGAAAACTCTTACTGATAAAAATCATCAAGCTTCGCCTCAGAAATTTAGACAGCTACGTAGCATATTTGAAAAATATCCTGTCGGTACGCTACGAAAAATCATTTAACAAGCACGGGTCAAGTTGACGTACCAACAGCGATGGTCGATAGGAACGGATGGCGAGAGGGAGTCAAAGGAATCTATATTGTCGGCATGCCTTGTTGATGATGACGGGTGTACTAATGTTTCTTTTGCTTCGCGAAGGGTTTTTAATTTCCGAATGTGTTGATGCAAAACTCCGCTTATTTGACAAAAATTTGTGAACAACATGGAGTTTTGCAACCTTCTCAGCAATTGCAAGAAAGAAATGCACAAAGAAAGACGTTTTACATATGCCAACCATTATATAACGAATAGTATTTTCTATAATTTGCAGTTGTCACGAGGAAACTTAAGATGCAGCCGCGGCGAAGCTTCTACTCTTGCTGCAAAAATCAATAAAGTACATAGCAAAAGAAAGAAAGAAAGAAAGAAAGAAAGAAAGAAAGAAAGAAAACAAGATGTCCACCGGAAGTCAACGCAGCCATTTGCAAAAGTATAGCCATGTACCAAAAACTAAAAATGGCGAAAGCAAGAAGCTAAAAGTTATAAGCGCACAGATCTTTCTAATAACTTTTTCTTTCCGCTTTTTTATTCTAAAAATAATTTGCTTTTGTTTTCTTTTGGGCGCATGTGGTAAAAGAAAATTTCAGTAATTGCATAAAAAACAGTCTCCTTTTTAAAAGGAAAGTTAAAAAGAAATAATTGAAAAGTTAAAAAAGTTGAGCAGTATTTGGAGTCAAAGTATTGCTTGAAATTAAAGGTTACGGCAAATTCATATATATATATATATATATATATATATATATATATATATATATATTGCTCATGTGCGTATGTGTATACATAAATGAAAATTATGTTCTCTGCGTATGTGAGTGCGTCTCATATATAGAATCCCACACATACAACGTTAGTGAAACCATCATTATATATATATATATATATATATATATATATATGTATAAGGGGTGCTGAAATGTTCTCGGCTCAGTCAAGGCAGTATTAATATTTTGGGGATTTATATTGACAATGCGAGAGACACAAAAAATAAATTGAATTGTTTATGTATATGTAACATATTGATCTGGCTGAGAACATCGTAACAGACCCTCGTACGTATATATATATATATATATATATATATATATATATATATATTAGTGTGTGGGTATGGTCGTTGGTGCGTGTTTATATATACATACACAATAATAATAATATTAATAATAATAATGGCAAAATACATATTTAATAAATACCATACGGCAAATTCTCTTTCTCTTTATTCTAATATATATATATATATATATATATATATATATATATATATATAATAGAAATTTTATACAACATCTTAACCCACAAAATGTTTACTGCGCTCTATGCAGAAAAATGCGTGGCAATATTTTTTAATATGAAATAATGATAAAGCAGTGTAAAAACTCAAACCTCGGAGTTTTACGTTATCCTGACCTGTTAATGTAAGCGTCTTGAATATATATATATATATATATATATATATATATATATATATATATATATATATATATATATGAGTGTGTGTGTGTGTGTGTGTGTGTGTGTGTGTGTGTGTGTGTGTGTGTGCAATATTATATCCCTCGCGTTGAGTATTATATATTCGAAGAATTTTGTAGCCTTCAAAGAGATTTAACAATACTTACTTGAAAATCGATTGCGTTAAACTGTGAGTCATGAGTATTTTTAAGCCTCAAGAATTGTCGGGTATTGAGCGCAGTAATAATTTTGTTGGTTTTAAAACAGTTTTTTTAATTTTTATATGACATTTTAGATTTTGTGTAGCTGTGAATTTAGCAAATTTGAATTGTGTATATATATGTGTATGTGTGTGTGCGTGTGTGTGCGTGTGAAAATATGAAAAAAAAAAAAGATATTCAAAAGATGTGCTTATTCACTTATAAATAATGTGCTACGTTTGACGTTTAGGTTTTTGAACCATTTTCAGGGTGATATTATTATGTGATCCGAAAAATTATTTCGACTGAAAAATATGAAAGGAAAAGAAAAAGAAGAAATTCTTAGCGTTCTATTACCAGTAAGAGCGATTTATTTCGAAATGTATTAAACGTGATAACGGTCCAATATTTTTTTAATAAAATTTATTAATTTATTTATTCATTTATTTATTTTTCTATTTACTTTTAGTGAATGTATTTGCAATAGATTTAAACATTTTTTTTTTAATTTTGAAAAATTGTTATTATTTTTTTATGTATTTTCATATCAAATAAAATGTGTAATTTTTTCTCAAAAAATCTTCTTTAAAAAATATTATGATCGGAAATCCTATCAAAACTATTCAAAATTAAGTGACTTGTTATTAATTAATGCAATCTAATATATATATATATATATATATATATATATATATATATATATATATATATATATACTTAATTTGTGGCTACGACATATTCATATTTTTGATTACAGAGTTTCGATGCAGTCTGGTTAACAAATATCATCTAACTGTACCTGTTTTGATTGTATAATATACCACAAAACCTCATAAAATCCTGGCATTTTCAGCTCAGAAGAAATTTAAAAAAAAATAAATATATTGGTAGGAATTTCGTCATTTGCCGGTGATACTACATCTACATATTTTTTATATCAGGTTTTTATTAAAACCCCATTCATTATTCAAATTTTTACTGAAAATCTGAAATCCTGGGGAATTCCACGGTGGACAATAATCTGTTACTGGTCGTCGTGGTAGAATACAGTTTTAGTTCTCCTTGACCTCTGCTGTTAACAAAGATAGCCAGTGGAAGAGGTGGATTCATATATTTCTCAAATTATAATAGAATAAAACAGGAAATCTTCCAAGCATTTGCCGTGTCAGTACTATTGTATGGCTGCCCTACTTAGTGATGAGCCAAATGCTTGAATAAAAAAGCTAGAATAGAACTATACTAGAATTCTACGTGCTCTTTTGAACTAATTTTGGAAGCAGTACTGCATAAAACCATAGTTGTATGGCCACCTACCTCTCATCTTACAAACCATCCCAGTAAAATGAACAAAACATGTCGGGCTCAACTGGTGAACTAATGATGAACTCATAAGCGACGTTTCTATGATGACTCCTTCTCATGGAAACGCCAGTGTGAGCTGACTAGCGAGGAATTAAGTTATTCTACTCTGTGCGGACACTAGATGCAGTCTATAGAAACTGTCGAGAGAAATAGCCAATCGAGACGAACGGCGAGAGAGAGAGAGAGAGAGGGAGAGGGAGAGAGGGAGATTAAAGGGAATCCGTGCTGTCGGCACTACTTTATCAAGAGGAAGTTACTCTCTCTCTCTCTCTCTCTCTTCCCGTATATATATATATATATATATATATACACACGAATGTGATTTGATTGAAAAACAGTTAAGGGAAATTTTAATTTGGTCTGACACTAATTAATTGTTTTAGTCGTTCTGATAATTTTACTACCTTTATTCAACGAAAAATAAAAGCGTTTCTGCGAAAAATATTGATTTTTAATAATTTGACCAAATTACCAAATGGTACACGCATAAACCAGAATCCGTCCAGAAGACTGAGACGCCTAAATTTCTCCGGGATTTTCAAATAAAAACGTATCATATAATCCAGGCCTGAAGACTAGACATACTGATAATCAACAAAGAAATAAAAAAAAAGAAGAAAAAAGTGAACTTTCCCTTTTATGGACTTACTAGGCCGTCCCAATTTACCTCAATGAAAATTAAACAAAACGAAAATGAGTGACACGTACTTGGACCTAACTAGAGAACTAAAAAGCTGCGAAATATGCTAGTAATGGTACTACCCATAGTAACCGACGCACTTGGAAGGGTCCCCAAAAGCGTGGAAAGTTAGCCGGCATAGTTGGAAATCGGGTGACGAATCGAGACCATCCAAACTACAGCATTGCTACCGTCGACCAGTATACTGAGAAGAATCCTGGAGACCTGAAAAGACTTGTTGTTAATAAGTCTCGAGTGAAAGACCATCAATTAATGCTGGGCTGAAAACTCTCGAGAAGTAAGTATTATTATTATTATTATTATTAGTCGAATCATTATTATCTTACTGTTAGTGAGTGATTCACACGGGGTTTAACCGAGGGTTTGTCACTGAAGTCTGAGAAACAGCAAGTGTCATTAGTTCTCCAGGACTTTCCTAAGTATCCCAGGTTTTTTTCAGGACTTTGGGGACAGTTCAAAGGGCACCAACTAGAATTTGTATAAGTTTCACCTATATGTTTCACCGCTAATTTTCAGTTTGTTGGTAAAGACCAGGTATACTAATGTTTTTCATCTCCCTTCTATTTCAATTTGTGGTCTGCTGCGATAACAAAATCCACTCGAACATAATTTTTTTTCCTGATAATTACATCCGGGTCCGGTCATTCCACCCGGATTTTATGATCGTTCTGTATATCAAAGTGCGAGACGATTTTATGGGTTTCATTTTCCAGAAAAAAATTCTGGTTTTTGCGTATACCATTTGACAGTAGGGCGAAATAGTTTTCGAATATCGTTCCTATCTCTTCCAATCCAAGGTCAACTTTTATCTTCGACGTCAACTGTATTCTTTATCTCTCCATATTCCCAACTTCACTCAAGCGCCAATTTCTTATCATTCTTTCTATTCCCTGACCTCATCTTATCGCTGCAGCATCGTAACCTTTTGCCGAGTAGTGGCCATTTTGGTTTTGCTTTGGGGGAATCCTAACTTTGATACATTATATTATCTAATACGGGCAATGATACCCAGCATTTCCCGGGAAAATAACGTTAAATAGAGTAACAGTAAGGCTAGGTAGTTTGATATATTAAGGAGGAGGGCCAATCGAAACGTTTATCGTTGAGTGAAGTAGAATTGGCGACTCGAGCTAACAGCCTCGTACAGGATGTACGAGGCTGTTAGCGTTCAGGTTGCCACCTTTAGGTAAAGCATTGATCTATCTGTTCTACTCTTAGCTTGGGAAAAATGGTTGAGTTAACTAGGTTCTTTAGCTTTAGTAAAGCCATTACTTCGCCAGTTGCGGAGAGATTGGATATATACATACTTGTACATATATCTCTGAAACGAAATACCAGGACTATACTTTTTGTTGGTTGTGAACGATTCAGGATTTTTGGACTCCCATTGTCGGGAATTGTTTAATCAGTTTTATAGCAGCAATTTATATTTTGTACGTGTCTTCTTTAAATCAAGAGGTGAAATGAAACCTCGTTGTGGTGTAGTGGTTCACGTGCCGAACTGTAGCATTGTGAGAAATTGAGTTCGAGCTTCAGTTGCGCTATTCACTTTCTGATTATCACTTTTGGAAAGGTATATATCTCTAATATTTCTATCACCGATTGGTTAAATAGTACTCCTACTATTTTTTCTACAAAGATCTCTTCGGCAATGAATAACCCGCGAATATTAATACGTCATTAAAACCAAATCAAGCGAATTAAAGAAACTGAATCAGATCTTAGAAATTTAGAATTAGGATATGTGTATAAAAAAACGCCTCTCATGAAATACCGAAAATCTTTTGTATCATGATTTTTTTTTAATGATAATCAAATAATTTTGTTAGAATTTTAAAATCTATGTGTTTTATACAAAAAAAACTCTTTTAATGAAAAAAAAAAAAGAAATACTGATTAAACAGTTTTGAAAAAAAATGTGTACTTAGTATGATGAAATAGAAATGTGTATGTGTGTGTATCTGTTATTGTGTGTGGGTGTATTTGTGTCTGTGTTTGTTGCATTATCGAAAAAGCGATATGTATCGAAAAAAAAAAAAGAAAAATTCATAATAAATAATCGTAAGAATAAAAAAAAACAAAAAAAAAAAACTTGTTGCTAACGTTTAGAATCGGAGGTTTCTGTTCTTTGATATTTGGTCATGTTGAAAGATCTCTGATGTCGACTTCACATAGACTTATGTTGTAAGTAAACGTCCTGTGAATTGTCATGCCAAAAGCTGCGACTTTTTTTAGCACGAAAATGACCCAGGCAATGTTACAAACTGAAGGCTGATTAATTAATATATATTATGCTCACACACCAGGAAAAAAATACAGGTCTGCAAATACAAACATGTCAAAACGTGCACACACAGACAGGCAATTGCATTAAAACAAAAGTCAAAGCGGAAAAATTTTCAAATCTTGCGCTGAACATGACTCACCCGTAAGGATATTTTCGCCCAGAAAATTCCCTAAAGCATCCAGTAAATAAAGATAAAGAAGATTATATATAAATATATATTTATGTAGATGAATAGATGAATAGATATGCGTATGCATGCGTGCGTACACACGCTTATGTGAGTGTGTGTCTGCGTGTATCTGTCTGTCTAAACAGAAAATCCTATGTTGGCATCATTAGAGAAAATATCTTTATTTGAAAAAATCTTTTCTTGAATTCTCTCCTACCTAACGCATCTGTAAGTCGACCAGCAGTAAACACCACTCACGTATTTACCCAGTCTGCAAACTACCCAAAACTTCTTGATGTGTTAAAATTAAATTAAATTGATTCAGGGACTAAAAGACTGGGGGGGGGGCATTCAGTGGGTTTCTCATTGAAGAATTCTTTTTCATTGCTCAATCTCCATGGAAATTCGCATTTGACAGATTGTGTTGCGTTGTTATATGTAGTGTTGCAAAATAAAACCATAGGAAAGACAAGTAGACAAAGACCTGATCTGTGGACTAAATACAATGGTGCACGCTTTATTTGGCAGCCCGGATTAAGAACAAAAAACAACAAAAACCCAGCAATTTAACGTGAATTGCCGAAATCCTTAGACTCAATCAGTCATCTAACAGGTCGTTTGAACGAATCAAGTGTGCCATCCCATAAATGAAACTAGGGGTTCGTTGTACTGAGGATTTCCATAAAGAAAGCTGCTTTTATTTCTCTTTTGGTGGCCGAAGACAGGAACGAGGGAAGCCGTGGACTGGGATTAAAAGAACCACCAAAAGATCTGAGAAGAGATGGCACTTTTTTATACAATGAAAGATCTGCGATTCTCCCACGAATATAGAGTCCGTCATTCGCTTAAACGTATTATCACTGCCTCTGTAACTGTATAAAGAGAATAAACAAAAGATCCAATCAAATATTAGAACTTTTGTTGTTTATTCTCTTGGTTTTGTTGCGAGTTGTGTTTTTTTGTATTTTCCCTTCACCACTAAGACGATCAGTTGAACACCATCATTGGTAAAGTAGTTATTGGGAACAAGAGCACACAATGAAGGTACGAGAATTAATATCTTTTAAACAATTTCTGAAGTCGCTGGAGATTGAGATCGTGGGTCGGGAAGGATAGGATAGCTTAGTCATACGAGGGTCATTAAATGAATAAAGGGAACTTTTTTTTGAAAAAAGCAAACTAAATTCTTTTTAGTTTTGTTCCCCATAAATGTAAACTTTGAATTGTTTGAAATTGTTTATGACAAAAAATATTGCAACCTTGTAAAAATATTTATTTTCAGGCAATTTAAAATGGCGGCAAATCAGATTGAGTTCTCCAGGCTTGAACAGAGGTGTGTCATCAAATCTTTGGTTTCTGAGAAGTGCAAACTATGTTAAACTTACAGAAAAATGTTTGATGTATACAGTGAAGTATTTTAGTAAAAAAATTGACAACTGGGCTAAACATGATTTTGTCACTTCAAGCTTTAGTCAAAAAGACAGTCAATAAAGTGAAAGCACTCTGACTCACCGGTAAAGAAGTAGTTCCAGGCTCAGCGTTCAGTGAATAAAGTCATGCTGATAGTCTTCTAGCACTTGAATGGACTATAGATTTTCTTAAAAAAGGTACAACTGTAAGCAATACTTCTTATTGCCAACTCGTTGAGCAATATTTTACTCTATTGAATGACCTTAGTTTTAACCCTGGATAGAAGCTAAAGCCTTCTTTCCAGTGTATCTTCCATGACAATGACAATTCTTACATAACAATTGTTCTCAGATATTTTTGACCAACGTCATACCATTTGAACAGACCTATTTTCTTACCTCTCTGTTCTGTAAAGACGTCATTATGTCACGATATCGAGATTAAAAGCCACAGAAGGCGGTGTTTAAGCAATTTATGGCTTATCCATTGATTAGTACAGTTGACACGCGTTAACGGTCAACGGCGAGGAAGACGGAATTTGCGAACCAATGCGAAATATCGGCAGAGATATTTGGCTCACATTAATTTCATAACGAAATGCATGAACGGATATTATTCAGGACTAGTTCCACTTGCCAAATATATATAACGAAAGTTAATATAAAAGCAAGGAGTGACAACGAGAGCATTTTAGATGTTAGCTTCATCATTGAATCGCCTCAGTCGACTAATTGGTGGCTTCATTACAAAAATTTTTTCTTTGAAATTAGGGATTAAGTTCCAGCCACGTGAGCAAAAACTGTTAGTCTAGTTACAAAAACTTTTTCATTTTTACAAATGCCCCAGGAAGACTAATAATGTTACTAGAATTAGCCGAAATTCTAAAAGAATGCTCTCGTCATTATTTCAAGTATTGTTCGGACGAATATCTTCATCTTTTTTGTTTGGGGCCATATGTTGCGATTAATGTCTTTTTGACCTTTTACAGAGTTGTATAAAAATCTGTTTGTCACAATAAATTCATAACAGGATTCTTATAGTTGAGTAGTGGTCTTTCTTCTAAATTACTAATCTCTCAGTGTTCTGCATGTCTGTGTTTGTGTTGTTTAGATGGATTTCTTTGTTTAATGACATATTAATGCCAAAGCCGTCTTTGTAGAAGAACAGCCATGATACTATTTAACCCAGAGCTGGGAGGATCTGGAAATTCATGACATTCTCAAGGAGGATCAGTCAGAAAGTGAACGTAACAGCACGACGAAGCTGCATTCCAGTACGTTAACCACTACGCCACGGTAACTCTCCCTATATGTCAATGTGTGTGTGTGTATTTTTTGTGTGTATGTATATGTGCAAGTGTAGTGATTGACTTCCGCCAAAAAACAATGTTTGGTCAAGGGGTAGGTGTAGGCTGAGATTTTTAGCCTTGGTGGGCAATCAGTCTATGATAAAGACAACCCTGAATCCAAACCAAGGGCCAAGTAGTGTCGGAAAACCTTGTGCGAATGCAGACTCCGGTTGTACATATGAGTCTGGCGAGGTTATCTATCCGCAAAGAGTCTTGGAATATCCCTGCCCCTGGATTTCAATCATGCAACTGGAGATAATTTTGCTAGTGGTCTAGGCGACTTCTTTAGAATGATACGAAGCACTGAAGAAGGCCAAAGAATAAATCATCCAACAAGATTTGATGACAACAGTAATGGCGTCATTTTAAATAATCCATGAAAAAAGATTCGCTGTCCCAACATTTCCGCAGAGTAGTTCAAACAATTCTAAATGGATTTCTTTTTGTTTTTCTTGATCCCATGACATTTTTGAACGCTACATTTACCGGCCTTCATCGGGTCTAATATGCTCTTATACAGGGAAAGTTTAATGAAACAAATATTTTATAGACCAGGGAGACTGATGGAAATTGAAACAAATCAATGAAGTGGCACACATTCCGATCCCAGAAAAATGTTTTTCAAACCTGTGTGGCATTTAGTGTGTCTTCGTAACTTAATTGAAACAAAGAACGTGTCCGGGCGCCTTGTCAAAAAGATCTAAAAAATCAGTGGTGTGACTGACCAGATAAAGTAAGAAAAAGGTGAATACTATATTCCCGGGGTTAAAGCCCTAACGCTAGATGAGGAATACTGTTAAGCAGTGTGGAATAGAATAAGAAAGAAGTAACTTTGCCAAACTGTGATGTAATTTTGACTTGAGATGAATTTTTCTTTTTTACTTTTCGTATCAAAGTGCTGTTTTTTTTTTTATAGAGATGCATATTAGACCTAAATATTGTTGGAGAATGTAACAGGTAACAAATCATGTGAACAACAAAAAACAAAATATTTATAGTTTTTTAAAGAGATGGACATTCTAATATTAAACGAGAAAGGAGAAAAATGCAATATTTACAAACTGCGACAAATTTTTTGAGAAATAATAAAAAATTGTATCTGACAATTTGAAATATTGTATTTTGCTTTTTCCGTTGCTCTGAAAGAAATACACTTTTATGCATGTAAAATGGAAATATTTGTGAAAAAAGAAATGAATTTCACTCTGGGGAGTCTGTATATATATATATATATATATATATATATATATATATATATATATATATATATATAGGTGGTGTGTGTGTGTGTGTGTGTGAGAGAGAGAGAGAGAGAGTGAAAGAAAGAGAAAGAGAAAGAGAGAGAGAGATGTGATAATGCATTCGTAAAGAAAAAAGAAGACGTTTATATAATCTATAGCCATCAAGGCAATGGTTAGATAGATAAATTGATGTAACTAAGAAAAAAGACTAAAATGACTTTGCTGGAAACTTTCCGCTATCAAGGCCACATCGAACGGGGTATAAAGATAGATGATAATGAATATAATGAGATGCATTAGATAAATGTAAATATGAGATAGATAGATAGATAGATAGATAGATAGATAGATATATATGTATATATATATATATATAGAGAGAGAGAGAGAGGGGGGTTGGGAAATAACGTGAAAGATAGATATAATAATGCATAAGTAACTGAAAAAGGTTTTAATATAAACTGTTGTCACCAAATCTTTAGTTCTCAGGATAGGTAGTTGGATAGATAGATATGAATATATATATATATATATATATATATATATATATATATATATATGAAGAGAGACAGAGACAGAGGGAGGGAAGGAAGGTAGGAGAATATTTTTGTGGATAAAATAGCTCACTGGTTATATATATATATATATATATATAAGAGAGAGAGGGGGGGCTTTAATGACTAAGAAAACAAACAAAAACAATAAAAAGAAGACTACATACCTGTAGCCATCGAGACTATCGCTCGAGCTAAAGGATCTTCCGGCGTTTCCTATGTGACATCGAACGTCTTTGGATGTTGTAAAGGCGCTCCTTGTGTTCTTCTCGGGGCAGTAGATGATGATGTAGACTTTAGGGAAGAAGAGAAGGACAAGGGCGACAATGGCGGAAAGACTAACTGAGACGCACATTGTAAAAACTTTGCTCTCGCTTTCAAAGTAGATGGGAAGGAACCCCAGCCAGATGACACACGTCGTGTACATCGTAAAACCAATGAATTTTGCTTCGTTGAAGTTTTCCGGCAAATTACGAGTCTTGACGGCGTACAGAGTGCACATTACTATCAAGAATAGATCAAAGCCGAGTGGGACAATTGTCCCTGTAGGAGTCGTATTGCATAAAAGTATGACACGTTTTTCTGTCGGGTAGTAAAAGGTGGAATCAGCCGGTTCAATGACCAGCATTATCGTTATAATAGTCGACTCGACCCCGATCAATAGACATGTGATGACCACCTGGGCCGAGGCACTCATGAAACGCGGTTTCTTTGTCATGATTTTCTTGCTTCCCTCCAGGATGCGTGCAATGCGATTGGTTTTGGTGACCAGAGCTCCGTAAATGCAGGAAAAAGAGAGACCGGGTATAATCCTTGTAAAATAGCAGGTGACGATGGTCGGCTTGGCCACAAACACAAAGTTCGAGGTCAGAGCAAAAATGATGCCGCCAAGAATAATATAGCTGAGTTCTCGGGTGGATGCCTTTACCACTGGGGTGTTGTTGTACCGGATGAAAACAACGGCCACGAAACATGTGGTTAGGATTCCTACGCAGGCCATTACGATTGCGACGATGGCCTCTGTAAAATGCCAGCTCATATGCTCGATCTTAATCATCCGGCAAGCTGAAAAGAGACAAAGACAGAGAGAGAGAGAGAAGAACAACATGTGTAGATATTTTTTTTTTAATAAAAATATGAATGAATTAATACAAATACTATTGTAAAAATAGAGGAAGAGTCTGCAAAAGAACTCTTAGCGGAGGCAAACAGTAGAGAGAAGTTATGAAACAGAAAGTGTGGTGTGTGTGAAAGAGACAGAGAGAGTCTGGCCAGAGAGAAAGAAAGAGAGACAGACAGACAGACAGAGAGAAAGAGAGAGAGAGAGAGTGTGTGTTGAATTAATATAAAAAGAAAAGAAATCAAAACGCACTTTCAACAAGACTTGCAGTTATAAAGAAACGCAAGATATTTAGATATGCATATATATGTATGTGTGTGTGTGTATGTTTGTGTGTATGTATGTATATGTATATGTGTCTACCCAATCCCTTCACAATGAGCAGGATGTGACACAAGATCAATTTCTAAAGTGGATTTCAACAGGTCTAAATTCAGTGTTTTCCGTCTTCAGCTGTCATACAAAGTTTAAAGAGCACCGTCTCTCCTACTACTTACTCATAGCTGGAGAAAAAAATATTTGGATTCACACCTTTCCGATGGATAATCGTGCTATGTGAAATACAAACAGCCTCATAAAGGATTTGAACACCAGTCACTGTGTCCATTTTCCTCAACGATTGCTATTACATCACGAGCATCTCAAAGATATATATATATATATATATATATATATATATATATATATTGTTGCTGTTGGTCCAAAGAGAGAAAGAAAGCTTCGAGGATCAACTCATTTAAATATATATATATATATATATATATATATACTAGAACTAAGAGGTTGGTGGGTTACTTTATTTTATGGTATATCAATCTTCACGAGTTATTTAATGCTAAAGTCATCCCTGTGGAAGAACACAAGCGATAGTATCTCACCTCTAGCTTGAGGAACTTTAGTTTTATACCATCCTCAAAGTCCGAAAGTAAACGTCATAGCTTGACTACAGTTCGAACTCACATAATTCAAGGCTACAGTCCATCACTTTTGCTACTTACGCCACGGGCATTAAATAACCTACAAAGGTTGATATGCCACCAAACCTAACATACCAGAAGTACATCCACAAGAAAACAGGATTCTACATTGCTATTGTCAATAAAATTCTGTAATCACGTCACGCTGAAGGCATAGAGTTCTACGAATCTCTCACCATCGTCCCGATCATCCAGCTCCCTTGGCACGTCTTTTGACAGCATCCAGTGTCCCACATAAATCACGTACGCTCTTACTGGTCGTCCAAAATCTGGCACGTCCATGTGTAAGGGTCCATAGGAGAACATCGCATTTGAGTTTGTCCTTTCTCCTCCAGTAGTGCTCTGTATATCTTGTTGTCTCCCTTAAATGGTTTGTGAGATGGGAATTAGGTGACCGTGCAACTACTTTTCTGTGGGGTATTGCTTCCAGGATTTGTTCAAAACAGCCCGGAGCATTCTTGTATAGTTCCTATCAAGTTTTTCCTCTATGCGTTTAGTCAGCATCTATTTGGTGCATCCATACAATAGTATCGACACAGTTACAGCTTGGAAGAAATCCCGTTTTATTTTATTGTATAGATCAGATTTCCACATGATCGGCAGCCTGTCAACTGTATTACAACGACTTCGTTTGGCGTATGCTGTCGTCACTTTCAGTAGACAAGATGTGTCGGTCGAGGTATTAGAACTAGTCTACTAGGTTTAGTGGATTATCATTCAAAGTGGTGATGGGTCCTTCTTATTTAAAACACATTAACTATTTGCGTTCACATAAAGACTAATACCTCGTGCTGTTTGCTCCTATGCTGTAGTGATTCGGCTTGGGCTGGTGTATTTCCAAGGAGCACGAGATCATTTGCGTAGACCGCGTCAAGTGTCTATACAAGGTATATTTCAGTGAGGTATGCAAGGAGTGGAGATCAACGGTTCTCTAAGGATCATCATTCTATGGGGTCGATGATTTTAAAAGAACAATTCAAATATTTCGGATGAGGAAAAGAAATAAAAAATTGATAAACTTACCAGTGAGGTTTGCGTTGGGCCACCATCCCTTACTGCAAGCCTTGCATCTCGACTCATCTAGTAGTATTTCGTTTGGCTCGCATTGAGTGCAAGTCCAGCAACAGGCAGCACGACCCGGATGCATTTTCTAACGGGAAGAGGATAAAAGCAACGATGAAAAGTAAAAGAGAGACAAAAAGATAAAAAAAAAAACAATGACAAGAAAAGAGAGAATAATAGACAATACAAAGGTGAGTTGAAGATAAGACAATAGAGAGAGAGAGAGAGAGAGAGAAAGAGAGGTGGGGTGATAAGTGTGAGAACAGAATGCTATAAATAAGAAGAGTCTTTTATAGATAAATAGATTGATTCATGGATATATAAATATGATCAGAATAACACAGATAGATAGATAGCAGAGCAGAATGCGAGACGTGGTCAATTTAGTAGGTTTGAATTCAGAGTTTTCCTTCTCCAGGGCTGGTTGCCATACCAAGGTTTAGGAGCTCAGTTTTTCCAACTATTTGCACATAGCTGGAAGGAAAATGATTGGATTCATATTTTTTCCAAAAGTATTAACCCGATGTGAAATGGAAACAGCCTCGTCCAGTATATTAACAGTTCTTATACTGTATATGTGTTACCGCTTCTATCTATCTATCTATCTATCTACACACAAACAAACACACACATATATATTTATATATGTATATATATAAATGAACAAAAGTGATTAGACAGATCAGAATATCTTCGTATTTATTTTTTTATTGTTCTCTACTAATTTTGACCTTAGGTCGCCGTCATGATAAAAAATTTGGTGAAGAAAAATTAAATCAACCGGAAGTCATGCTGCTCCAAAGCAAAACACATTTTATAATTTTCAAATCCAAAGGGTTTTTTAATCACTTTTTTCTTATTTTTTAAAGAGAATTTCTAATACAAAATATTAGTCTAATTATGAATTAGTTGAGTCTCCAATATTTTGTAACACTCAATATTATTTTTCTTTACTTTTATTCATCTAATATTCCATTATCTTATTAAATCGATAAACTATGGTAGCCCAAACGTGACTCTCCACCACCTTACGATCAACTTTGTCGGTGGCGCTGTCACAATCGAAGAAATATTTTCTCTTCTCTCTTTCATATTCAAGTATTTTTATTCTATAGTTCTTTTTCTTCCTCCCTTTATTCATTTAATCTTTCTTTCTTTCTTTCTCTCTTTCACTGTGTATCTTTTTACTTTGTTTTCATTTTTCTTTCTTAATTATTCACGCCTATATTCTTTCTATTCTTTTTTCTTTTTTTTTTCCTATTATATTTTTTCTTCAACATTTCTTTCTTTCTTTCTTTCTTTCTTTCTACTTTACGTCACTTCTTTTTTTTCTTTTTAATCCATAGTAATCTAGTTCACTTTCGGACTAATACCTCTTAAGATACGAATCCTCTACCCGACCAATACTTATGGATTACATAACACCACTACTGTTCTTTAATAAAGATAGATTTGGTATTAGATAAAGCACCAAAGTTTCTATACAATTATTCCAAAAAGAAGCTTTTACCTTCACATAGCCCTTCTTGCAAGGCTTACTGCACACGGACTCAACTACTCTTGTCGGTTCTCGGCCAATACCAGGCCAATAAATATTTGTATCATTCATCTGAAGCACGCCATTATTCCAGGAACCCACTTTAACGTAAGCATATGTGGCGTTTTCGTCACCCTCACCCTCAAATTGTTGGAAGTTCATGATGTCATACCTGTAGAAAAAGAAAAAAAATAAGTTGACATGATCGGAAAAGAAGAGCGACGGTTATCCTTTAAATACTTTGCAAACAATCAGCAATAAGAAATTGTAGAATGTTTCGAGCAAGACTTGCTGGTGATTGCTCCCCTAAAGCAAACCCATTCTTTATAGAACGGGCGGAAAAAAATTGAATATTTAAAGAAATGTGTAGAATTAAAAAGACTAAATCGCTGTTTTGAAGAGTATGTTTTGCAAGTACTTTGGCCGCAAGCAGGAAGGGACAGGAGGTCCATTGATAAACAGAGTAAAGCTGTTTTGAATTAGGAATTTTCCTTCTCCTAGACTAGTTGCCATACCGAGGCTAAAGAGCCGAGTCTGCCTTACTATTTAACCATAGCTTTTCCAAGATTATTACGTAAAATAATAAGGGAATCCCGTTGATTGTTTTAATAGTCGACCACAAGACAGAGGAAAGGAAATAAACATATATGAGTAGAGAGAGAGAGAGAGAGAGAGAGAGAGAGAGAGAGAGAGAGAGAGAGAGAGAGAGAGAGAGAGAGAGAGAGAGGGATGCTATAAGGGAGAAACGAATGGAAAAGTCTAGACCGGAATAGCAGAGGGCGCTCGAGTTAAAAGTGGAAATGTTTCAGCAACAAATGACGGGTTCTGATTGGCTGGAAGATACTGAAACAGAAAACTGATAGGGGAGTGGACGCGATATAAAAAAGGGGAAAAGAGTCAGTTGAATACGAAACGCGTCGATGTAACGATGATATGAAAACGGCCGAAAATTACTGTGCTCATTGTGAGTGAACTCTGCAAAGAGGTCGCACACCCGCTGCGAAGCTGTGAAGACAGAACTCGGCGAGAACAACAACAGAAAACGAGAAAGTTAATATAAAGGTCTGCGTCTGCCTTCGCTCTCCTCATAACATTCAATTTCTGTTTGTCTTGCTAAAGCGGTCGACTCATTTTTCATACGCTATTTCTCTCTTCTCGACGACTGCTAAAAGGTGTAGTTGCGGATAAAAATTTGTATTAGCGAACCAAGACGGTACTTTGGTGTGTTCGTCACTTCTTCTTTTAATCATGGTGAAGGTTACAACAGGATTCTGATTAATTCTCAACGCTAAGTGCAACACTCATAAACCCGCTGTCACGTGGTAGAGAAGCGACTATATCGTATAGTAGTTGTACAAACGTACATTTGAACACCATAGCATTACAACCTTTTATTTGTGTCGTATACTTTTACAATTAGCGTTATGTGAAACGCAAATATATCTCCTCTGAATTTGCAATCGAGTTGCCGAGTCCATTTCCTTTGCCCATAACCGTCATGTCCCGATCTCGATAATTTGTACACAATTATATGATTTTAAGGATTCCTATATAACACAAATAATTTGGAATCAACTTTATGGTATTCTTATCTAAAACTGATTATTTTCATATTTGTTAATAAAAAGATTAGCGAAAACTATTGTTTGGCATGTATTATAAATTAGCTTTAAACGACAGTAAAAAAGAACGTTCGATTTGAGTGATGTGTGGTAACCTTGAGATCAAATGAAAGCTTGGCTCTCCCTGAATGCGAGCAATCACATAGTCCGGGTAAGTTTAGAAGTTAGATTCAAACTTCAGTTGGTGAAAAGTACTTGACTAGAGCAGTTGAATGTTCTATTTTTTTCTCGCTAATTTCCTGAGGGCTACAACGGTCGATGAAGAAGTTTCGTCATTAAAATATTCTTCTGAAAATTGTGTTGGAGTTCTCAGACGAGCAACAAGATGTAAACGACGAAAGAACAACGTGAGAAGATGGGCGCTAACCGAATATATGATCGATATAAAGAAGTAAGAAGCAGAAATAGTACATTACATATATCTTGAAGAAGTATGCTGCCCACTGTTATACGTTTACAAATACAAATAATTTATTGAGAACTATATGATTTAACCGAGCCATTGACCTAATGAGTAGAGTGTTTGCCAATGGTCCGGGAGACTGGGGTTCAGTCCCAAGTCGAGTCATACCAAAGACTCAGAAAATGGTACTTGATGCCGCCTTGCCAAACACTAAGCCTTATAAGGTAATGATCAAGGATACAGAGGAGCAATCCAGGGAAAGGAGTAGCGTCCTCCCTTACACCTCGTTTTAGTAGCTATTGAAAAGGGATCCTTCGGGTCGCTCTTGACTAAGGTCGCCAAGTTTACTTATATGATTTAAAGAAACAATTCCAATTCAAAAATAATAATCTTTTCTTTGCACACAGTAACAATATTTCAATCATTCCTATCAAACACCACTAATTTACAAACAATTTTATGGGTTCTAGTTACTAATAATTCTTAGTAAATAATTGCACTTTCATATAACTATTGTTAACACAAATAATTTGTACACAGTTGAATGTTTTCAAGTATTCTTATCAAACATTAATAAATCAATTTAATTATAATCATTTGTTTTCATGCAGTTATATGGTTTCTCGTATTTTTATCAAACCCTAATAACTTTGGAAAAGATGTATTTGATCCAGAGAGAAAACTTTAACAGGTACTACCTCTCCGGACCTGAGTGGAGTTGGGAGTAATTGCAGTGAAGAGGTACTTGATACAGAAGTGGCGGCTCACAACCAAATGCAGTTTACTCTAATAACCTGACTAACTATTTTGGGGAGGGGGTCATAGAGAGAATTCTTCAGATTTATTAGGTACGAGAATCATTCAATAAATAAGATGAATATTTCCTAAGGGGATGGTAATAGAAAGCACTTTTAAAAGTTGCAACTTTTTCAAGAAAATCAGTTGTTCATTCTCGACACAGGAGACTGTCAGCATGACCTTATTTATTGACCACCGTGTCCGAAACTTTTTCTTCGTCTTTTTTGACATCCACATCCACACAGTCTTCTGTAAATTTCACATAGTTTGCACTTCCCAATCAGCAAAAATTTGATGACAGACCGCTGTTCACCCAGAAGCAGTCTGTTTGATTCACCGCGTTTTTGAATAGTCTCAAAATAAATATTTTTCCAAGATCATTAATAGTTTTTTTCCAAAAAAGAGATTTCAAACAATAGTGAGTTTATAATAATGGAAAAAAAATCTAAAGAAAAAAATAAAAAATTAGTTTGCTTTAAAAAACATACTTTATTGTATGACTCTCGTATATATAATAGGAACTTCCTCAGTCAAAAACATTTCCCTTATTATTGGATAGCCCTCGTGTACCACCGCATTCAAAACGTTTCCCTTATTTATCGAATGGCAGAAATGTATATAAGTCCTTCTTCAGTTAAAACTCCGAAATATATAAAATGGCCTATCTCAATCGAATAATGTCCCTTTATTTTTTGGATGAGCCCGGTATATGTAATAGCTCCGTCCTCAGTCAAAAAAAGTTTCTCCTTATTTGTTGAATGACCCTCGTATATAATAGGTCTCCCTTCAGTCTAAAAAATTCCCCTTATCTATTGAGAGACCCTCGTATATATTACAGACCACACCTCTGTTAAAAAAAATTACCCTTATTTATCAAATGATCCTCAAATATACAATAGGTCCCTCCTCAGTCAAAACAATTCCCCAAACTTATTGAATAATCCACGTATATATAATAGAACCCTCCGAAATAAAATAAAAAATCCCAATATTTATAGAGTGACCCTTATAGAATAATAGATGAATAGATCGATCGATAGATAAATAGATAGATTCCCCTTACTTATCGAATAAACCTTTTTTTTTTCGATGCCCAGATATCTGACCCAACTTAATCATGCGATTGAAAAGAAAACATTCATATTAGAAGTCAGACTTACCTTCCTGGTGG
>CAUZXS010006029.1:82500-90000 GCA_963585895.1 Sepioteuthis lessoniana
AATTAAACTCAGATATGATTCAGAAAATATAACATTACGTAATAACTACCCAGACGATGGTTGAATGCAAAAACCCAAACGATCATCGTTAAAAAATAAATTGGCTATACATAAACCCTTTCTTTGGATGCCTTATTTCATATTTGTACATTTCCACACCGTCAGATTTATTTCCATTATATATATATATATATATATATATATATATATATATATATATATATATATATATATATATATATATACGAGGATCATTAAATAAGTTTCCAGACTTTTTTCGTATGGCCAATTTTATTGATAGTACACACATGAAACTCTAGTCCCCATTCGAAGTAATCTCCTCCGGCTGCAATCCACTTATTGTACCGTACAAACAACTTCTGGAAGGCCCCTTGTGTGAGCATGTCAATGACCTTCGTCACAGCCTCTTTCATCTTCTCAATTGTCTCATAACGACAGCCTCTGAGCTTAGGGAATAACCAAAAGTCACAGGGAGCAAGGTCTGGTCTTTAGGGGGGTGAGGAACTGTCTTGATGCCCATCTTGGTCAAATAGTCTGTGACAAGGATGGAGTTGTGGACTGGTGCATTGTCCAGGTGGAAATGCCACTGACCCAATTTGAAGAGTGCTGGTCTCTTCCGACGGAATCTCTTCCTGAACTCCCATAAAACCTCAGCATAATAACCCTAACCCTAGCCCTTTGGCCAATCAACTCTGGTGTATTGACTTCCTTACTCCTCCCGAACCTCTCATCATCTCTCACAGACTCCCTGGCTTCCTTGAATCTCTTATGCCACTCAAAAACTGATGCTCCATTCATGGTCGAAAAGCAGTCTGAAGCATTCCATATGTTTCTGTGGCATTTTTTCCAAGTTTAAAATAGAATTTTATTGCATATCATTCTTCTAAAGTGTCTTCACGTTTAGATTGCATTTTTGAAATTCACCAGCTGTGACAATCAGTCTTTAGTAGGGTGTATTCCAATTGCTGCTGTAGCTGTTCATTTGAACCTGAAATCATAAAAATTAGTCAGTCATCTCATAAGATGTGTAGCAATAACATACTGAATTTTCAAGAGTCTAGGACAATTTTAAAGGCCTGTAAAAAATGTCTGGAAACTTTTTGAAGGCACCGTATATATATATATATATATATATATATATAAGAATTTCTGCTGAGATGTCCGAATCTACAAAACTGGCATTACTCGATGCAGTTTACAGTTTTACCCAGGACAACTTTCTTCAGAGGTGCGTGTCCTATCCCTCGGCAGCCGATGCAATCAGATTATCCTAATCCCCTCTGACTTGGCTTTCAGAAAATTGTTATAAAGAAATTGTATATTTAACCAACCCCTTTTTTTAAGCGGGTTATATTTGATTTGATTTCGCCTAGACTGGTTGCTTTACCAATGCTAAATTATCCCGTCTACTTTTCTATTTATTCCTAGCTGGGTAGTCAAGATGTAGGTTCATGCCTTTCCCAAGGACATTAGCGTGAAATGAAACAAAAACAGCCCGCACTAGGTTTTGAACCAAGTTTATTCCCTACCACGATAACTTATGCACTAAATGCTCAAATGAATTTCAGGTCAATAAAGAAAGTCCTGCTGACAGTCCTACTGACAGTCCTCTGGTTTATAAAATGATCCATCATTATTCATTTCCTTGAAAAAGATGCAACTGTTAACAGTTCTACTGACTGTAACCCCCTTAGACAAAATTGAATGACCCTCATATTTAAAAAAAATCAAGCACAAATCAATAAGAGGTAAAACAAAATGATATGAGGAACTGGAAAAACCGGGCCATTGGCCTATTGAGTAGAGTGTTTGCCAATGGTCTGGGAGACCGGGGTTCAATCCCAGGTCGAGTGATACCAAAGACTCAGAAAATGGTACTTGATGCCGCCTTGCTTACCACTCAGCATTATAAGGTAAAGTATTAAGGGTAAAGTGGAGCAATCCAGGGAATGGAGTAGCACCCTCCTCTACACCTCAGTGTAGTATCTATTGAAAAGGGAGCCTTCGGGTCACCCTCAACTAAGGTCGCCAACTTCACTTTCCAGGGAATGGAGTTACGTCCTCCCCTACACCTTGGTGTAGTAGCTATTGAAAAGGAAGCCTTCGGGTCACCTTCGATTAAAGACGCCAACATTACTTGAATAATGTCTCTTGTTTAAAAAAAAAGGATATTGGATTTATTTGTTATAGTTCTCTAGGAGCTCACATCATTAGATTTTGATTTTAGAGATATGGCTAGAAATTATTTTGATTGGAAGGGAAATCCCCTTGGTGTTGAGACTAACAGTAGTATACTATTGTTGGATCTTTACCAACAACGAGGAACGTCTATATATAAAAATATAATCATATATTTTTATTCTTTGTCGGTGACGCTTGTTTGGAGCAGGAGAACAGTCGGAGAGAGTTCGCACACACGAAGGAGCTGCCGGGAATCGGAACAACGAGCGGGAACTGACTTCAGCCAAAATTCTAGACCTTAAAACTCCCACGCGACCTATATGGCCTAGCCTCTTTACCCACGCAATGCTTGTTATTTATTGGTCACGGCTTACACTCACGCATTGCTTGTTTTTCTGTAGTCACTTTGTTCATTTTATCTGTGGCCGGATTTAATGTCAGCTTTATACACCGGCTTCGTCGCTGGTCAAAGCAATATATTACATAACGTGCTAGACTGTGACATCGTAGTTCGAACTCCTGTGGCAGTCTTGCATTCACATTCAGACTAATACCCTTGGGAAAGGCTTGAGCCTCTTTTTCCCCCACCTATGGGTTAGATCGTACCTCTACTGTTTTTCTTTCACATGGATGGCTATCTATCTATCTATCTATCTGCCTTGCTTATCTCAAATCTTTTACCAACTTCAGTCTCCACAAATCATTATATCTACCTATTTAAGTTCAGAAGTACTGAAACTAGAGCTGTATTTGCCAAGAAACAAATGAACAATGACTGAAACGTTGTTACTCAGCACACTTATCACCCAAGTTTTTCCTTTGGTCGAAGCACCTCTAAAACTCCTCTTTTGAGAGTGTGCATAGATGTGTCTTCGTGTTTCTTTAATACTCCTCGAAATCCTAAAATCTTAAGTACATGATGAATTTTCAGCTCAGACCAGAAACGGTCACCGATCAAAACCACCGAGACTGCCAATCAATACATCAATATATAATAATATTGAATATCGATTTTCAAGAATATTAAGATAAGGGATATTATTGGTGGACACTTTGTCGAAAAAGGAATGGTGTAAATTAAGCAAACAATATCTGTGTTGTATAGCCTCCTTGTCTAGCTCTCTTCTTCTTCTTCTTCTTCTTCTTCTTCTTCTTCTTCTTCTTCTTCTTCTTCCGATGTTCATTCTTCTTATCGAAATCTTTCATCGACGCCCAACTTTCCTTTATCTTCATCTCATCAGGAATATTGACAACGAAGAAATTTTCTGTTGGGGAGTCCCTGTGGAGAAATGGATAAAGTGTTGGGCTGTGGTCTTGAAGTAAACGAGTTCGAACTCCACTTGTGCCAATGTATTTACTTTTGGAATAATACCCACGGCCAAAGTATGAACTTCTTTATCCCCTCCTACCAGTTTTGGGTTAAATAGCACCATAGTTTTTCTTCAATAAGGATGGCTACGTCGTTAAACAATCCACGTTGATTGATATTCCACTAGAGAGATAGGACGACAGAAACAAATCAGCCATTTAACATACATCTGAAAATATTTAAAATGATTTAACTAAGCCTTAGTCATAGTTATTGGTAATCCTTGACTATTTATTTCTCTCTATCAATCTATATATCTATCAATCTAATTTTAGAAGGAAAAATAAAACCAGGAGGGGGTCAATCGAATTTTCGCACATGACTATTCCTGTGTTAAATAGTAGAGAAATTGTTTCTGTTATTTGAGAGGAAGGTGTACATGATTTCAAAAGATTTTAACCTTTTATGTCTCTACCGGGGTTCAATCCCAGGTCGAGCCATACCAAAGACTCAGAAGATGGTACTTGATGCCGCCTAGCTTGCCACTCAGCATTATTAGGTAAGGATCACTGTCGACTAAGTCCGCCAACTTTTTTTGTCCATTTAATGTGATTGACTGTAATTTCCATTGTAGGGTGCATACCCCACCGGACTTGATAATATTTTGGAGGGGGTTGTTTAGAGACCAAGTTAATGGTTTTTAAGCTTCCTTTATGCGAATTTCAGTAAAATTTTGAATATTTGAGAATTAAATATTGCAGGGGTACATCAGAACTTTAGAAATAACAACGTGGAGCATAACCCCCAAATCAGTTGGGAAGCGCTGGTTTAAGGTCAGTTGAAAGTTTGGCTTTCATGAGAAGAGTCAAATCAGGTGATGAAAAGTTTAAAATTTAGAAGAGAAATTTTTGGGTATGAATTAGTTTGTCCAGAAATCGCTGAAGTTGAGCCAACCGAACAGAATGTTTGTAAAAAAGACTTCATGAAGCTTATAAAACTATGTGAACAAGAAAATAATTGTAAGTATTATTCATCCTAACAAAACTGCATGAAGGGTCGGCCATTAAAGAAGAAGCAAGTAAAGAAAAGAGCAGTGAACAGATTAACCTTAGTTATTGACGGTTAGCCAACACTGGTGTATCCATGTGCAGTAGTCCATTGGAGAACATTGGTTATGAGTTCGTCCTTACTTCTCCAAAATATATACACTATTAATGCAGGGGAGGGTTTTAAACTATTACACTGCATACCAGATAAGAGATTCAGTCAATCATTTGGAAGAACCCTCGTAGTACAGTGGCTAATGTGTTCAACTGCGACTTCTTAGTAAGTGAGTTCGAAGCCCAGTCGCTCTATTACATTCAATTTCAGACTACTATCTTTGAGAGAGATACGAACCTTCTTATCACTGCTGTTCTACAAAGACGACTTTGGTATTAAATAACCCTTGAAAGCTGATATGCCATTAAACTAAGTAAACGAAACTAAAAAACAACAACCTATAAACAACTATTAATAGGATATTTATAAACAGAACAGATTTCACGCAAGAGTTTCCAAAAATACCCACTTAATTTCTTTTAATTGCCATTCTTTCTGAAATTATCAAATTCAGTCTTAAAATTGCTTTCGCGATTGTTGTTTTTTATTTTTGTTTGGTGACTTTTTTTTCCTATTATAATATAAGCAAGCCTTAAAAATCTCTGCTAAACAAGTGGTCGACTTCTACAACAGGGCTAAACTCAAAACTTTTATCACAGTGAGAGATCAACCAGGTAAACAGTACTTCTAACAATCCATATTCACCACCACTTGCAGTAACTCCAGCAGACTGCCACAAACATTTCCGACTTCAACTCGTGTTTAGTGAACATTAACACAAAACACTGATATATAATGATAAAACTCGAATAAAAATTAGGTATTATATTAATGCTATATCACATGATGTTTCCAACAGCTGAGGCACTGACTGTAAAACCTTTCCAGAACATGACAACACTCAGGCAGCCAACCAACCAACAATTGTAGGCTGTTTATCTGCGCAATTTCATGATGGCGCAAAAAATTGTAAATTCATATAAGCTGTAATGTGTAAGATTTGCATGGTTCATATATGGTTGATGTAACTCTGATTTCAGAGAAAAGTTATGTACACCATAAACAATTGGTGTAATGACAGTTTAATGAGACATAATGATTGTTTATTTGATATATTTACCTTGGCATTATTAATATATTTATATGGCACAACATTTTAAATAAAGCTTATTCTCAGGTTATTGTATTTATGATTAAAACCTTGATTTAAAGACACCGTTCTGTAATTTAAAATGTATTTGCTTAGACTCCTTAGCCAACTAATAGACTATTGTATGTTTTGGGGGTCGACCTATATCGCTGGTGGAGGTGTAACCCAGAATTTTGGGCCAAAAGTCTTCAGGTCGATTTGTATACCGAAATTTACGGTATTTTTTTGAAATCTGCCTTAACAGAAAATTTCCAGTTCCAGGCGTAAGTTTCGAGCATATATAATTGATTGGCCATTCGTCTAAGTTCGGGCTTTTTTCTTGGCAAATATATAATTTTGGCACATCCAACTATTTCTTTCCATTTTTCGGAAATCAAGCGACACCATTTCAAATTTTATGAATTCTTATTCTTCAGTCATATTTGATCTTAATTCTTTTAAACTTTATTATCATCATCAAGTTACGCTGCTAGCACGGATTTCCCTGACTCGCTCTCTCCATCCGTCCCTATCATGCATTGCCCTCCGCAGGTCTTCCAGACTACACCCAACCCAATGTCCTCACAGAAATGTTGTAGTTAGTTCTTGCTGGTCGGCCAGCACTGACACGTCCATGTGCATGAGTCCATAGAATAACGTTATTTATTTCTCCAGCAGTGTCCCGCATGTCTTGTTCATCTTACTTAGATGGTTCTTGAGATGGGAGGTAAGGAACCGTACAGTTGTTCTTTCGGAAAATGTTTCTTCCAGGATTTATTCAAAATAACTCGTAGCATTCTTGTGTAGTTTGCATTTAGCCTTTCCCCCTCTGTGTTTTCTTTGCGTCCATGTGGTGCATTGACACAAATATAATTTAGAGGAAATTCCGTTTATAACATATAATATTATTAGTCATTTATATCATAATCATCATCATCATCAGGGCTTGTGAACAACACGAATTTCCTTAACTCTCTCTCTCTCTCTCTCTCTCTCTCTCTCTCTCTCTCTCTCTCTCTTTCTCTTTTGTCTCCTAGTTAGCATCCAGGGTCCACACAGAGCTGATGAATGCAAATCTTTGCCGGTCAGTCCACCCTTGAGCATTTATGTAACGGAGTCCATCGGAGAAGATCGCTAATAAGTTTTTCCAAACTTATGCAACAATATCTATAATGTGTCGTTCGTCTTACTTGGATGATTTGTAAGATGGGGGTAAGCGGCCGAAAAGCTTTTTTTTGCTGGATGCTGCAAACAGGATTTTTTTCAAAACAGCCCATTGCACCTTTGTGTAATTACTCTCTAGCTTTGTTTCCCAAGCGCTTTGTTAAAGTCCGGATGGTGCAGCCTTGCAATAATACTGACACGGCAAGAGCTTTGTTGTATCCGTACTTTTTAAAAAAAATTTGATCAAAATTTTTATTCAAAATTCTATATTTATTGGGTGTTTTTTCTTTTGTTTTTTCTCTACTCTACTCTCTGTCTGTCTGTCTGTCTGAGTATATACATATATTTTATACAACAATTGTAGTCTTGTAATACTCTTCTGTAGCTCTGAATTTTAAATTGATATTTTTATAAATTTGAAAACATAATTGTTTGCAAAAAAGACTGACATCGGCATTATACAACACAAAAAATATGAGAAGCCATAAAACCAACCAACCAACCAACCAACCAACCAACAATTTTGGAGAAGTACCAATCAAAAATTATACTCTTTATTTTTGACGTGTATTATGTAAAACCTTTTAGAAAGATA
>CAUZXS010006029.1:95000-117500 GCA_963585895.1 Sepioteuthis lessoniana
CTCTAAATTAATACCTGTTAAACTTAAAAATTGTCTTTGTGTCGCGTCCTGCTTGTGCGGAGGGGTTAGGTAAATCGCTCACACACACACATACACACACATATATATATATATTGTAACAGTATTGGTTGTCCCTAATTCCTTTTGTGGGTTTGTGGCGAACCAAGTGCGATATAAATTGGAGAGTGCTCAGTATTTGAGATATTTACCGAATCAATAAGTTAGAGAGTAAGAGAATCGTCTTTATTCCTTGGGATCACCTACTTTTGGGAAGGAACGTCGAAGAGTGATGTTGATTACTAATAACCTGGTGAATCCAAGACTGACTTCTGTATTTGCATTAGGGAAAAGATGCCAATGACTTTTCGCCATCCTGGCGCACTTCTCCGTTCCATTTCACTTCATCAACGGGCCTGATATTACACAATCGCGCTTTATTCAAAGTCGGACAAGCATTGCCAGTGAAGCAACAAGGACGTTTTCCCATCTTTTCTTTCCCAATTCTTATTTGCCAGCAAGTCTGCTGAATTAGTTTGAAGGCAAAACTCGCCCATAAAATTCGCAACAAAATAATTGCCATGCATTGCATCTAAATATATCCATATATTTTTGTATTTGGTTGGTTTAACGGAATGGCAATTCAAGTTGGGTTATATAAACCCGAAGTCTTTTTTTTTTCAGCAATTAACTAATGAATATCTCATTATAAAACAATTGAGTGAAAATTAAAGAAAACTTGATAAATATCTTGACCCATCAAGAGAAGTAAAAACGGTGAGGAACATAAAAAACATAAAAAAAAAACATCTGGAGCACTTCAAACAATCTCCAAGAAAAAGGATTGAGGAGATAGAGATCAGAAGAAGAATCGAGAATCCAGACCACAGAACTGTTAAAACAGCTAAGATATTTAGAATAGTCTGGGGAATGTGAACAACACTCAAGTTAGCTACCGTAAGTTAGAACTGGCGTGAAAGACTAATTCTAAATTATTTCGATCAGGCGTACACTTTCAAAAATGATTGGAACGGAAATATTCTCTATTCTCTGAGTAACATTTCTGTGATTTGTTCCACTGAACCAGACATTGAGCGATTAAGATTAAAGTTTCTAGCAGCGATTAAGACAAACATTTAACCAGGATTAAAGATAACAGTTTAGAAAAATGCGACAGATACAGATAAAATATCATTTTGCTTTTTAGATTGGCCTGTTGTCCAGTATCAGCAGAGCAAAGCTGCACAGATAGAAAGATTTGGCGAATTGTACTCAGAAAAATCCTTACATTCTAAATTATATGAAAAAAATGAGCTCGAGTAATATTGATTGCCAAAAGTCGATACTGATAAATGGCGCGCGAGACCGGGGTTCAATCTCAGGTCGAGTCCTACCAAAGACTTAAAAATGGTACTTGATGCCTTCTTGCTTAATACTCAGCATTATAAAGTCCGGATCAATGGTAAGTGGAGAATTACAGAGAAAGGAGTAGCACCCTCGTCGACATCTCAGTGTTCAGCTATTGAACAGGGAACCTTTGAATCACCCTCGATTACGGTCGGCTAACTAATTCATATATATATATATATATATGTGTGTGTGTGTGTGTGTGTGTGTGGTATAATTAAGATTATTGTGGCTGAAACTGTGCATTTTGAATTAGATTGTCGATGAACCTGTATAATATAGTGACAACGTGTTGACGTCTAGACTACTTTGCATACGTCTAGACTGCTTTGTAGACATCTACACGAACCTTTTCTTGATATTTTGAATAACCTTTTTTGACAAAAGTCGTGTTTTTATTAGTATGACAATCTCCTTACTATACTTCGCAGCGCGTGTAGCGTTGTGGGATCTCGAATTATATTGGCGGAGACAAAAGCAAGATGAGAAGACAAGTTCCCCCGAGGAAAAAGACAAAAGTCCGACACACGGTCACAGCAAAATACCATTCACTCTGTTATCGATGTTACAACATCTCTCTGAACCGGTTAAAAAAAACTGGAAGACACGAAGTCGAATTAGTTGACAGATTTTCGAATCAATTTTTTGAGATATCGTAGCCCACTCTCTATTGAAGGGGGTTCACTAATCCCGGATTTTAAATCACTACTTGTTGCTCTGCCGGTAGCTAAATAACCGTTCTTTTTTTAAAACCTCAAGGTCTCGTTGTGCGACAATCTCTCGCAACAACAGCAAAAGTTAAAACGATTGGTCACACAGCTGGGTCTGAGGCTCACTGGTGGTGGTTGGTGGTCTCTCCTCTGTACATGCAATTTGACTTTCTTTTTCCTAATCAGATCAATCAACTGAAGGAGAATAGATTTGAGGACATGGAGGTCATTTAAACAAATGCGATAGTGCAGTATCACATTGTCGAAAGAATAGTTTCTGAGAAGCTGGAATAAGTGTTTTTCTCACCCAAGCAATACTTTTTAATTTGGATTTGAATGTTTTCAGTCAATATCTTTTTCCATCTAACAAAATACGACTCATGTTTCAATATTCTTTACACAGTCCGTATATATATATATATATATATATATATATATATATATATATATATATGGTCAATTTTTTGAGCAAAGTTTAACAGGTTTGAATTCAAAGTTTTCTATCTAAGAGCCCGGTCGCAATACGAAATCTAAAGCGCCTAGTTTTGTACCATTAAGTCAGATAATAAGATGTGTTGGTGTCAATCCATTGTGAATTGTCACTTGTATTATTATGCAAGAAGAAATATTAAGTGCTAGACTCTGCGGTCTCGAAGCAAATGAGTTGAAATCCTAGTCAGGCTATTACGTTCACTTTGGGCTTAGTAAGAAACTCCTAATCCTCCACCCCCAGAGAATTTTCCTTTACTTGGACAGATTCTGGTTTGTGTATATTCCATTATTATAATTATTATTTCAGTCTTTGCATGTTTTTCATACCAGTGTTCGCAGATAGCCCTTTCGTGGAGTCTGAGTGACAGCAAGTCTCCTAAAGTCTCCAGGATTTTCCAAGTATTTCAGCTGATTTTACAATAGAGAAATATGTATGGTTTCAATACGTTCTTTAATTTCCAATTGTTCTCATCATCTTTCTAACCTTTTCGGATCCGTTCTAATCCCACCTCATGTTCCACAGCTTTTTTTTTAGTTCTCTGTCAAGGTCTAAGTATTTACCCTTTTTAAGAGTTTTTCACACAAGCATTAGCCGATGGTTTTCTACTGAAGTTTAAGTAGCAGGAAGTCTCCTCATGTCTCCAGGACTCTTCTCAGTACTTTGGCCGATCTTAATAATACTGTAGTTTGGATGGTCTCCACTCGTATTCATATCTCCAAATTCTCCAGTCCTTGTATTAATCTTTTGTTGACGGTACTAAGAGCACCAATTACAATTGGTATAATCGTCACTTTGACGTTCCAGTTTTTACAATTCTCTGGCAATGTCTTGGTACTTATCTTTCTTAACGTTTTCTTTCATTTTTACTAGGTCTAGTCGTCTGGTCGAGATTAGGTGATCCGTTTGTATTCAAAATGCCAGGGAAGATTGTGCGTCTTATTATCTGGGACAAATTCCATACCATATACCATTTGTTCGTTTGGACAAATTTCAATTTCTCGCACAGTTCCCAGTGGATCACCTTGCCCATCCAGTTGTGTCTATTCTTATACTCTTTCTGTGCGAGCTTGCTGCATTCGTAGATTAGTGATTGATCTTTTTGTTTCTATCAACACATTGCCAACATCTACTGTTTTGTTGGGACTTATCTATTTTTGCTTTGATATGGTTGGTTCTTATGGTGTTGTTTTGCACTGCTATTAGAAAAGATTCACTTTCTCCTTGAAAGTTCGCCCTTTTTTAGCCACGTCCATGTTTTCTCGTGTGAGATGTCAATTGTTAGTCGCTTAAAACGTCCATAAAATTGTTTTTCTTCCCATTTTTATTTTCTGGTTATTTGTTCTGTGGACCTTCGTGTTGTCAGTCTTGTTCTTGGTGGTAATTTACTAAGCTTTTTGCTTAGATGTGGTACAAGGCCATATGAAAGGGGCACCCAATGAGATTCGAACTCACTCGTGTAGGTTTGCTAGTCGAGCTTGCTAACCATTACACCACCAGAGGCGCCTCAGTCTTGTTCTTGGTGGCTGTAATCAGTTTTCCTCCGCGCTTTTTTATGTAGTCGTTGTATCGATGCGTCAACACTGTCTCCAATGCTGGTAAGTCCTCTTCCTTCTTCTTTTCTTTACACATACCATCTTTCAACGTCATCTCTGGAATGTTAGGTCTTATGCATGGTCATTAGTTTTCTTTTTCTCTGGTCTCTTTGTTTCTTTTTATTATTATTATAATTATACTTGCAAGATTTTCCCGCTAGCGTTAGCTGATAGCATTTTACTGGAATCTGAGTGACAGCAAGTCTCATCTGGTCTCAAGGACTCTTCAAAGTATTCTGGCCGATCTCAACAATACTGTAGTCTTGATGGTCCCGATTCGTCCTCCGATTTCCAACTCTCCCCCTCTCCTTTCCATGTGCATCTTGGACAACCGGTGTGACTATCACTCACATATTCCACAACTTCTATATTTCTCTAGCAAGGTCTAAGTACTTGTCCCTCTTTTCGCCTTTTATTTTCTCTCCGTTGCAAAATCTACAATACGGTGAGTTCTCATTTTTATTTTCTTAATTATATCTATGGTTGGTCTTCTGGCTGAGATTAGGGGATCTGTTCGCATCTCAAAATCCCAAAGAGTTTTACGTGTCTCATTCTCTAGCACGAATTTTGGGTTGTATATATACCATTTGTTCGTATGGTTAAATTTCAGTTTTTTTGCACAGTCCCCTGCGGATTCTATTCCCACTACAGTTATGCTTAATCTTATATAGATTTTGTGTTGATTTGCTATTATTATCATCATTATTGTTATGTTCCTTCCTGTGAAATCCCCCCCCCAGTATTAGTCGATGGTCTTTCACTGGAACCTGGGTGACTGCAAGTATCCTTACACCTCAAAAACTCCTCTCAGTATTCTGGCCGATCTCAACAGTGCTTTAGTCTGGATGGTGTCTTTTCTTCTGCCAATTTCTTACTCTTCCAGCTTCCTTTTCAAGCCCTTAGGGATCGTTCCAAGCTCACCACTTATTATTATTATTATTGCGCATATATTGTAAGTTTCTAATAATAAATGATAAAAAAATGATAATAGATAATGTTAATAATATAACATAATCTTTTAATAAAATCTAATATCCAAAATTCAATCACACTTTACACACACACACACATACACGCACACACACACGCACATATATATATATATATATATATATATATATATATATGTATATATATATATATATATATATATATATATATATGCGCGTGTCTGTGCATGTGCGTGTTATGGCAGCAACTATTCAATTCAAACAGGTTCCTTTGACAAAGAGCATCTTATTAAATTTTTATTGAACTTTCCTCGTTTCCTTCCAAGAGAACGTATGAAACTTTAAAAGTGGGGAAAAAAGATTTCTTACATTCCCTAAATTTTTATGTAGATTTCCATATAAGGAAACGAAAAAGATCAGTAAATAATTAATAAGATGTTCACATTCAAGAAGTCTTGTTTAAAAATTGCTACCTACCTACCCACCTACCTACCTACCCCCCCTCACATATATGTATACATGTTTGATGATAAAGACGCCATAAATTTTATTTAAAAAGTTAAATTTCTTTATTCTCTAACATTCAACATCTATTTGTCTCTCAATGGCAGCGACCCAGTCGGTTTGGGAAGTAGAATACACCCACTTCAGAGATGCAGTGGGTTAAGACCCTCCCTCCTACGAGTGTCCTGATATGACGCTAATCCATATGATGATGAGGCTTAAGTTCTAGAGCTTTCCCATAATTCTCTGGTCCATTCTGATCTGAAGTGGGAATATTTGTTAGGATCCCAGCTTTGGCTCAAATAGAATTGTTTAACAATTTACCTGTGTTCAAATAAATGAATGATGTTAGATTGAATTGTTAATGTTAGATAGGAATACTTGAAACTGTTTAACTATATTCAAATTCAACTATTTTTGTTTGAGAGCAATATTTAAAACTATTCAAATATGAGCAAACAAATGACCTCTGGTTTGTTTTAAAATGTCACTTATAAATTATTCGCTTTCAAATTATATATATATATATATATATGACCTGGTATTGAATAATATACAAGGGTTAATAAGTCCTAAAACACAACCAACTAACCATCTATGCACGTCAGTTCATATCTATCTATCTATCTATCTATCTGTGTTAATATATAAAATGAAAAAAAAAAAAAACTAACATTCCGAAATTTTTTCAGACGCAAGAATTAAGTCAATCTGTTTTGAAATCGAACGCCATTAACAGTAATGAATGTTGAACATTTTTCTTTTTTTCGTAACACATTTTCATTTGAAAATATTTTTCCGATGTAATAATCAACATCTGAAGATGGTTAATAAAAACACCCTCAACGTTGGCACATAATCATATATAAAAGTACATCCTTCGAATATTTTATTTTTTCGTTTTCAAATACCTTAAGATTTCTATTTTGCCCAATTTTCTGTTCATATTTATCTATCATATTTATCTATCTCATTATAATCACATCTACCTATCTATCTACTAGTGTTGTATAGCCATGACCAACTATACAAGCACATATGCATGAAGAATCATAACGACGACACAATAAAGACGAGCGACACAGTTCTTTAGAAAAATATGCCTCTCACTTTATTTGAAAGGGTTCGAAAGGGTTACTCAAAGGTTTTACTGTGAGAGGGAGTTGGAGACCGAACAGAACTGTAACATATTGACCCCCACTCTTATGGCCATAACCGCGTTTCTTTCCCGTTCTCCTGGGCTGCTCAACCGGGGGCTTGGGTGCTGGTTTTCTCTACCGCATCTTCTATCTAACTGATTGGACTTCCTGTGCACCGAGTTATATAATAGTTCGACGTACACCTTCTTCTCGTGGGCGTCACAAATCTCACTCATTCAACCCGTCCACGGTCAAGGTTATATTCTGCTATTCCTCGACAGGATGTACCTGTTATTTACACAGGTGCATTTCCGATTTTGACAGCTCGGCCGGGTCGGAGGTCAATATACAACACTAGTGTAAGTCAGAAGTTTTGCAATAATTTGGTATGTGTTAGTATGCGCTGGGTAAATCAAAAGACCAAAGCGATTCAAGCTATAGTAGGTACGCTCAGTAGTTGGCAGTGTCGTGGTAGTTGGTGTGCTCACACGTCATTCATTGCTTCACTATGCGTGTGATTTGATAGGTGCACAGGTGGTTATGCAACATAGTTTAAATCGGAAACTTAGGCTTTACAAGTTCGGACTGAGCTATGAGGCTGTCGAATGTATTTAATCACTTTATAGTAAGCAGATAGCCCAAGAAATTTCACGTAGGTTGCAAGAATATCAATGCTTAAACAAGGTCAGGTTGGCGTAACACCGTGGATTTTGAGACCGTGCTCCAAACCATAGAAGTTGATCCAGCATCTTAACATTCGGTGAGTATAAGGCAATTTTTCAAGCATCTGGGAACTTTTTACGCAAAAACAAAAACAAAAAACATTCCGTTCTAGAGGAGAAGTTGAAACTGCATTTAAAGATTTTTTGGCGTAAAAGTCTACAAGTTTTATCGTACAGGCATAAATAACTTTGTTAATCGATGGCAGAAATACATAGGAGTTCCGGGCTGATTAAAAACTGTTTAAATTCATTAATTCCGTAATGAAAGTTTCTTCGAAAATCAGACCGAATATCATTATCTATCCACATTATCTATTTCTTTTTCTTATGGACAATTATACAATCAAAACAGGAATCATTAGGTGTTATTTTTTTCCAACTTCTACTGAATGAAAATTCTTTAACCAAAATAAAATTATTACACCTCTGTGACAAAAATACATTAAAATAGATTAAGAAAGAATTTTCAAAACCTGAATAAGAAATTAGGCTGGAAACACAGATAATAAATCTACGACAAGTAAAAATGATAAGACAGAGAAAAAAACCTAGAATATGTTGGGACGAAAAAAAAAAAGCAACACAACAATTAAAACGAACAATACAACCCGAGAAAATAAACCAAAAGTTTCTGGCGAAAGACGGAAGATTAAAAAGATATGAAAACAGAATCAAACAATATAGACAAAACAGGACATTCAAAAACAACCAAATAGAATTCTACCAGTAAGTAGGGAGTGGGGCAGTACTCGAAGACATACCAATAACCGGAAAGAAAGGAAGCAAAAAAATTTCAGAGCAAAATATGGGAACGAAGATAACATAACAGAAAAGCCGAATGGATAAAGAACATGGAAAAAAAGATTTAGAAAGACTCGAAGAGGGTCTTAAGGTTAAAATACACCTCGATTCTCTTAGAGCAATACTCAAAATAGTAGCAAATTGGAAAACACCGGGCTATGATGGCATACAGGGATGCTAGTTTTAAAAATTCATTTTCATCCCGGACAGACTGTCTATCGAATTGAATAGATGCTGAGAAGAGGAAAAAAAACATACCCAGATGGATGATCAAAGGAAAGAGCACACTGATCCCAAAAGACTCCCCCCAATGGAACAGCTCCTAGCTATAGATTCATAACGGGCCTAGTGATCATGTAGAAAATACACAGCACAGATTAGGAAGGAGATTTAATATTCGCTTATAAGCCGCTGTCTATTTACAGAAGAACAGAAAGGATATCACAAAGGAATGAGGATATATATTATACACTAATCAACACATCGTCAAGGAGAAACAAGACAAAAAATGTAGCAATAGCTTGGATGGACCACAAAGGGGCATACGATATGGTCCCGCAAAGGTGGATAACAGACTGTCACAAAATGTACAAGATATCCGACGAAGTCACAAAGTTGATTGAGAAAACAATACAAATCTGGACAGTAGAATTTACAGGAGAAGGAAAAAAATTGCTGAGGTGAAATTCCAGAAAGGTATATTCCAGGAAAGCAGTCGGTGTATTTTACAGCCCCAGCCGACTGGGCAATTATTTCTTAGAGTAGAAAGACCTGTTATGATTACATCTAGGGGTGAAATAGCTATGTTCAAAAATTATTTGTGTTTGGTAGGATCATGTGTATCCCCAAAAACCAATACACTAAAATGTAAATACAATTATTCAATGAGCACAATTCTCTAACCTCTAGGCATAAAATAACCTTATACAGGTGGATATGCTGTTAAATTCGGTTATTAAAATTAAATTTTAAGATGTAAATAAAAAACGACAATGACTTTTTCCAGAATGCTGTCATTTAATTACATTATATTTTTCGATGGCTCCAGCAGGGATGTATCCTCTCATGCCAGGAATTAATTATTTGCCTCTCAATATTTATACATAATTTTTATTAGGATATTCTGTTACAAATTCCGATCGCATTCTGTTGTTATATATACCTTCATTTGCTGATAGTGGCGCCATTACCAATAAGGACTGAGCCATTACAATTATTATTCTCGACATGTTTTAATATCATGGAATCTCGATAGAGATCTCTTACTCATCAGCATTGTTGGCATTGGTGTTTTTTTTTTGTTTTTTTGTTTTTTTTTGCTGTTGTTTTTTTTCTTTTTGCTTTTGTCGTCCTTTTCTTTGAAGTTGAATCGTTTTTTTTTATTTTTTCCCCCTTTTCTTCGCCATTGTTGGTCCTTCCTTTTCGAGCCACTACGATTTCTTTCGGGGATTTCTTTCTTTCTTTCTTTCTTGTGTCATCAATTTATTACTTTTTCTTTCTTTCTTTCTTTCTTTCTTTCTTTCTTTCTTTCTTTCTTTGGTTTTCTTCTATTTTCTTCTGTCGTTTCTATTTTCTTTGTTTTTGTTTATTTCTTTTTCTTTCTTCACCTCTTCTTTATTTTGTCTATTCTTTCTTCCTTCCTTTCTTTCTTCCTTCCTTTCTTTCTTTCTTTCTTTCTTTCTTTCTTATTATTGTGGTAATTATTATTTTCTATATCTTTATTTCGGTTTACTTCTTTCTTTTACTTTTTCCCCTCATTCTTTCTTATTCATTTGTTTATTCATTTGTTTATTTGTTTATTTATTTATTGATTTATCGACTTTTTGTTCACTCTGTTTGAGTTTATCAATTTATCATCCTTCCTCTTTCTTTCTTTCTTTCTTTCTTTCTTTCTTTCTTTCTTTCTTTCTTTCTTTCTTTTCCCATTCCCCTCCCGCCACTTCCTTTATGCAAGGAAATAAATGAGTTGTGGTACAACGAAAGAGTCAAAGATGATGATGATGATGATGATGGTGATGATGTATGCATCTTGTGAGGGGGGGGTTCAACTATTATGTCCGATGGAAACACAGAGAGAGAGATAGAGAGAGAGTGAGAGGTGGGGAAGTAGTCTTGATTCGAGCTGTTATCTACACTGACGGTATTTGGCCGGTGAATGTCCTCATTACGATCGGACCGTCCGGCAAGGCAGGCCAGTTGATTAGTTTAACACTTCGTTCTACTTTTAGTTAATAATACATTTATGATAAGTAACCGTCAACGGGTAGATAAAAGGCTTCTCATGAATTTTCAGCGAAACAAAATACTGAGAGAGAGAGACAGAGACAGAGACAGAGTGACAGAGACACAGAGAGATAGATAGAGAGAGAGAGAGAGAGAGAGAGATGATGGGGGGAAGAGAGGGGTGAATGAGAAGACTGAGGAAAGTGAAGAATGAGGAATGAGAGGAATGAGAAGAACAAGGAGGGAAATGATAAGAATGAGGAATGAGAGAAACGAGAAAAATGAAGAATGGGGAATAAGATGAATGAGTGATGGGAAGAATGAAGAAGAATAAAAAAAGAAAAATGAAAAGAATAAGAACAGAAAAGAACCAGGAAAGAAAAGAATGAGAAATGAAAACAATGACGAAGGAAAAGAATGAGAAATTAAATGAATGATGAAGGAATAATTAAAAAGGAAAAGAATTAAGAAGGAAAAGAATGAAAAATTGAAAAAATGATGAAGGAAAAGAATTCGAAAAGAAAAAAATTAGGAAGGAAAAGAATTTTTTTAAAAATTAGGAAGAAAAAAAAAAGTGAATTGAAAAGAATTAAGAAGGAAAAGAAAGAGAAGCGAAAAAAATTAGGAAAGAAAAGAAAAGAAAAGAAAAAGGAATGAAAAGTATGAGTAAAGAGAAGAATGAATAATGAAAACTGTAAGGGGTGACCTATCTATACGATAATGAGCTCTTCCTACTTCATAAATTCGAACCTTATTTACTCTCGGGGAGACTTCCTCCCAGCAGTCGAACCTGGCAGTTTCAAATAGAGACTTCTATTTGGTGTACAAACACTATTGTTTTGTATATATATTCTTTTTATTCAATACACTTGTCCCACCTACTTTCTCTTCTTCCGTGTCTTCTTTCTGGGCCTAACAGGCCACAACAAAAAGAATGAGATGAGAAAAATGAGAAAAGAAAAGAATTAGGAAGGAAAAGAACGAGAAAGGAAATGAATGAGAAATGAGTGAAATATTAGAAATAAGAAGAAAGAGAAAGACGAGAAGAAAAAAATGCCTTGAGTGAAAAACGAGAAATAAGTTGAATTCGAAGGATAAGATTGGTTTGGTTTGGTTTCTTTGTTTAATGGCATATCAACCTTTGTAGGTTATTTAATGCCAAAGCTATTCTCCGAGAAGAACAGTAGTGGTACTATTTAACCCATAGCTGGGAGGATAAGGGGGTTCATACCTTTCCCAAAGGTATTTGCCCGAAAGTGAACTGGAGTACGAACTCGCGTACTATGATTCCGCAGTCCATCAGTTTAACCATTACACCACGAGGACACCCCTCCCGAATGATAAGAGATACGTTTTATTGAAAAGAATTTTTTTCGTAATCAGGCATCAAGAGTTTCAAACTCGTAGAAGAGGTTCGTTTAATGCTCTTTTTAAAAATAAGATCACAGTAAATATTTACTGTATTAAGGTCCGAGCTAAGGGACAACTACTGTTCTTCTACAGTTAGAGCTTTACTTTAAATAATCCACAAAGGTTGATATGCCATTAAACAAAGAAACGGAACTTATTCCAAGCTGTATGGAGATACACCAAACGAAGTAAACGGGAAACGGTTTCATTCTTATTCCCACGAATAACGAGCGCTCCTTATATATATTTGCCACTACTGCTGTCGAAAAACAATTTCTTACTCCCTGGTCGGTTGGAATACTTTCCATGTGCCAAGTGTTAAGAGCTACCCCATCTCAATGAGGCTATCTGTTGTTTATGGGTAGTGACACGTAAAGCTAGAGGACTGGATCCTGCTGGTTGAGCAGTCACTAACAGGTGACTGAAGGTCAATTGAGCTCAGATAGGAATACTTGAAAACATTGAACTGTGGGCAAGTAACAGTTTAATATGAAGTTGAGTTATTAGTGTTCGATAGCAATACTTGAAACCATTTATTTCTGCAAACAAATGATTGATATTAAATAGAATTATTAGTGTGAGATACGTGGTGCATTCAATAAGTTTCCAGATTTTTTTGTACAGGCCTTTAAAATTGTCCTAGACTCTTGAAAATTCATTATGTTATTGCTATACATCTTATGAGATGACTGACCAATTTTTTATGATTTCAGCTTCAAATGAACAGCTACAGTAGCAATTGGAATACACCCTACTAAAGCCTGATTGTCACAGCTGGTGAATTTCAAAAATGCAATCTGGACGTCAGGACACTTTAGAACGATATGCAATACAATTTTGTTTTAAACTTGGAAAAAATGCCGCAGGAATTTATGGACTTCTTCAGACTGCTTTTGGAGCATCTTGCATGAATCAAGCATCCATTTTTGAGTGGCATAAGAGATTCAAGGAAGGCAGGAAGTGTGTGAGGGATAATGAGAGGTGTGGGAGGAGTAAGGAAGTCAATACACCAGAGTTGATTGGCCAAAGGGCTAGGGTTAGGGTTACTATGCTAAGGTTTTAAAGGATTTCAGGGAGAGATTCCTATGGAAGGGGCCAGCACTCTTCAAATCGTGTCAGTGGCATTTCCACCAGGGCAATGCACCAGTCCACAACTCCATCCTTGTCACAGACTGACCAAGATGGGCATCAACACAGTTCCTCACCCTCCCTATAGTCTAGACTTTGCTCCCTGTGACTTTTGCTTATTTCCTAAGCTTAGAGGCTGTCGTTATGAGACAACTGAGGAGATGAAAGAGGCTGTAACGAAGGTCATTGACATGCTCACACAAGAGGACTTTCATTAGGCCTTCCAGAAGTTGTTGGAACGGTACAGCAAGTGCATTGCAGCCGGAGGAGATTACTTGGAAGGGGGCTAGAGTTTCATGTGTGTACTATTAATAAAAGTGCCCACACGAAAAAAGTCTGGAAATTTATTTAATGATCTTCGAAGCAATACGTGAAACCATTTAATTGTGCAAACAAATGATCTATATTAAATAGAATTATTTGTGTTAGATACCAATACTTGAAATCATCTACAAACTTTTAGCTTATATATATATATATATATATATATATATATATATATATATATATATATATATATATATATTGTACCTATGAACGTTAATGGGTATTTACCAATCTTCATAAATAAATTGAACTCTATTGTGAGGGTTTGATATGCTGATTAAGTAGCACACCACTAGCAGTGCTTAACCTTCTTCATGCAGCTGGCGAGTATTGTATTTTGTAAATGTTATTAAGATTTCCATTTCATTTCCAACCTTTGTTTTGGTTATTTCTCATTCCGTAACCTTTAGTTAGGTTACAACATAAGTATATATATATGAGGATTTGGGACTAAGTAATTCGCAAACGTTGATATGCTGAGAAATAGTCAAACTCTTTTCCTTTTATAGTCTTGGGGAGTTTCATAACGTAGTATCGTTGGCATTGAATAATCCACAAAGTTTGATATGCCGTTAAACAAAGAAATCTTCATCGTCGTGAGTTTTCCGTGATTTATTAAAAGCCTTTAAGGATTATTTATAAGAAAAAAGCTCTTGGAATCAAATAAAGATTGAAGTTGGTTTTTATCGAGCAACAGTCATTCCCTGAGTTTACGCGGTTCATCAAGAATTCATTCTTTTTGTAAATAGAATAGATTAAGTGAAACCTTGGGAAAAAGTTGAATTCTTAATGTTAGCCGTTTCAAGAAATTGTCGAATCTTAACTTTTTAGGATCTAAAAGCCATTTCTGATTTTCGAGTAAGTAATGGATGACACGTAGTATAAATGATTTCGTAATCATTTAGAGCTTTGTGAAAAGTTTCATACATTTTGATATAGTATGTAGATCAACCTCATCTCCATATAGATAGGAAATCTATCTATCTATCTATCTATCTATCTATCTATCTATGTCATACTTATTTCGAAAGAAAATTCATAGTAGCTCTTTGTAGAATCTTCCAGCATAAATTCTTAAAAACTAAAGACAAAATATGAGTTAAAAATTGCATCTGGTTATTTCTCTCTCTCTCTCCCTATTCTCTCTCTCTCTCTCTCTCACACACACACACACACACACACACACACACACACACACACACACACATATATATATATATATATATATATATATATATATATATACCAGTTAGTTCGTATCTGTCAATCTCTGTTCACGTCTATTTATCTCTGTATTCGTATCTATCTATCTATCTCAGCACAGTGCAAAAGTTCCCAGCACAATTTCTAGAAAAATAAATTGATTTGTTTGTTTGAAAAATTCTGCATACATCAAATATTTATTCGAGGATTGATCAAAAAGTATCGAGACTGAATTCTAAATTATAAAAGCAAAGAAAAGAAAAACAATGAAAAAATTTGAGCAACATTTATAAAGGCAATTATATCTTGACGTCAAGATGAGTATGTGCCAAGTATTGATGAACATTTCATAACTGAACAAATACGAGGCTATCTCAAAAGATTTCAAATATTTCAATAACACGAGGCAGAATTCGGCTGCTGGGGATGGTTCTGTCGAGGTTAGGAATGTGACCAAACCACACTGGACTGTGAGATGCAAAGTTCGTCTGATACGCTTCGAGTGCTACTCAGTGGATTTATCTCTATGGTTTGGAGCACGGCCTCAGAATCTGCGGTTTTAGGACAACTTGACTTTGCCCAATCGTTGAGGTTGTTGTAGCCAGAGGGAACCTCTTTGACTTACTGGGTTATTGTACTGTGATCAACTGCATGTTCACCTTTCGCACAATGAAAAATTTTTATTGCTTCCGTGAAATTATGGCTCCCGTTCTTTTGAGTGGCTTTCAAATCACTCAGTGACTGAAGCAATATACAACATGTCAACGCACCGACTACCTTAATACTACCGACCATAGCTAAAACTGCTTCCATGATTAGTGTAAGTATTTATGTTTGCATATACTCATCCGGCTTCGAAATGGGGTCGGTGGGATACAAAGTCAGTTTTTAAGTGAAATACAACTGATTCAAATTCATAGTTTCCTTCCTCCTTCTCCTAAACTGGTTGCCCGACAAAACTAAAGATCAAATCTGTCGTACAACATAACCATATCTAGTGGTTGCAGAAAAGATGGATTCATGCATGTCTAAACACAAACAGCTTCGTAAAGGATTTGAACGCTGATCCTAAACTCTGTAAACGTCTTGCAACGAGCGTCGACAAAGGGATTAGAATGTAGTATCGATTTTTTCTCTCGTTGGTGTTCTCGTTTTTGGATGGAACTTGGGGTTGTGCTCTTATCGAGGCCTTGGGATGAGGAGAGCCTGCTTGCCGGTGATTCTACTCCGATGGATGCACCTCCTCCACTGAATCAAACGAAGTCTGACGACGACGTGACAAGCATTAAAGAGATCAAGTCATTGGAGTGGGGTTTTTTTTTTACCTTGACCCTGCGTAGGTACGTGGGATTTGTCTTTTCAAAGATTACGTGTCACATATTTTGGCTGTGACGCTGAGGTGTTGTTAATTGCAAAAACATTGACTCTCTTAAATGTTTTATTCGCTCAAAGACATTTTAATTTTCTTTTCCTATCAGAGTTGCTTTGTCTTCATTGTCACAATCTCGTGAGGCGGAAAAAAAACCCTGAATATTTTAATGAATAAGAGTTCGATTTGCATGATCAATATGATAATCGATTTCCCCGTTTATCGCGATAAAGTTGCTGACGTCATTTAAAATGTTTTAATTAATTTCTCGAATGTTCTAACAATTTATCCTACTAATCTGACATGAATTAGTCATCTACAGTAGATAGTTCTCAAGCCGTCTTACGGTCAGTAGGTTTGGTGGTTGTTTTTACGGCAGGTCAACGGTTGCTGAGTTATCTAATGGTGGCTAAGGGTTTTTTTTGTCCACTAATTATATATTTTTCAACACACACATATATATATATATATATATATATATTATGAAAATATGTCGGAAGTTGGATAAATCTATCTTTTCAATATATATGTGTATATATATATATATCATCAAATCGTACAGATTTAACGGAGTTACCTGACTCTCAGCATCCCTTCTTATCGTCTATCAAACTGCATCCACTGTCCATACTGATCTGATATATATCAGTCTTTTCTGGTTGGTCAACCAGGCGTGTCCATTTTTCGTCTCAGTCGGCTGGGCTTGTAGAATACACTGACTGCTTCTCTGCAGAAGGGTAATATTCCCCTAACGAGTGTCCTGGATAAGACACTAAACAATCTGATGGTGAAACACCAGTAATGGTGGAGCTTTGGAGAATGCGGAATATCCCTTTACTGCCATCTCCCCCAGGTCCACTCTGGTCCGGAATGGTAGCACCTGATAGGGTCCTATCTATGGGTCAAATAGAACTAAACTGTATACTTATGCTAAACTGAATTAGTTGAAATAGAATGTTTACATTTAACAGTCTGTAAACAAAAAACTGTACTTATGCTAAACTAAATTGCTTGAAATAGAACTATTTTTATGCATAAAAAGGAATTTGGCACTAGATAACATACAATGGTTTTTATGCCATATAACCAAACCAAACCTAACCTAACCAAGCATATATTTGTTGGAGTCCATATCGTTTGTACGGCCACATATCTCCCATCTTACAAACCATCCAAGTAAGACGAACAAGACATTCTGGGTATTGCAAGAAAAGTAAGGAGGAAATAAAAGCGGCGTTCTCTTACGTATTATATATATATATATATATATATATATATATATATATATATATATATATATGATATATTTGTAAATAAAGTGTGCTCAAAATCAGTGATAAAAAATCTAAGTCTCGCTCAGAAAGAGTCGGAGAGTCAGAAGTGTCATGGAAATATCAGCCCTTTTCAGCTTGTGCTCTGTAGTCCATCTTGCAAACAGCTTGATCTCGGTTAAAAATGTTCGATGAGGGCTCTTATCTGTGGTAGAAGCTTTGAACTTTTTGAACGATCCTGGTATGTAGATCTAAGTTCGGATTGCGTTGATTCAGATCCAGTTGGTCGCCTGTATTGGAACAATGATCCATACAGGCGAGAAAATAACAGCCACCAAGCGCTTTAACTAAGTGTCTACGCTCTCTGCACAAACACACACACACACAAATACCCGCATGCATATATGCGTGAGTGTGCGCGTGCTCGTGAGGGTAATTTTTAATTTCTGCGATGTTAATAAAAACAATTATAAAAAACAGCTTGATGATTTAATAAAAAAATCTTTTTCCGCAAAGAAAATTTAGTCTTCATGAATAGAATCCCCTGGGACGTAAATAATTTTTAACTTTCTTGCTGGACATGTTACCTCTTCACTTTTAGGTGTTAAAAAATTAGTACATACCTGTACATGGAAGCGTGTAGGTTGAATCCATATTTTCTCCTTCTAAGTAACAGTTGAATTTCTGCTGCCAAAACTCTTTGAACCATGGATTGCGACTGTTGTTGTAAGGTCGTAAATTGAGAAAATGTCGGTCAAAATAACTTATTGGCGGTGAATAAAGTTTTATGGATATTCCTCCTGCTGCTTCCTCCATATTGTGTTTTACGACATCCGGTCGGGTTGCCCAACCGTCACTGGAATAAAGTAAAACAAACAATATGAAGACAGGTTTGTTGGTTTTAAGAATGGTCATTTTTGTTGGGTTATTTCAGACTCAAAGCTCTTTTTAACAATACTGACCTCCAATACCATCACGTACAAAAATTTATCTTCACGATCATTTCAAATAGGTAAAAACTTCACACTTTGTGGCAATATCTATGTTTTAAGAGTCAATATATAAATAAAGTTCATAATCACAAAGATTTTAAACAAGTTAAAAAAATCTAACTTCACGATCATTTTAAGCAGGTAGACACGTACTTTGTTGCAATATCAAAATTGTAATATTTGATGTATTAATAAAGTTTACAGTCATTTTAAATAAGTTTATACGCAATATCAATGTTTTAAAAGCCAAGGTATCAATAAAGTTCACAATCATTTTAAAGAGATAAATACTTCATACTTAGTTGCAAAATCAATGTTTTGAGAGCCAATCTATTAATAAAGTTCACAATCAATTCCTAGGTTTTGTCAATTCTCTAATTTTCCAACCTATCTATTTGACCCCAAGATGATACCTTAACCGGTATTACCACTCCTGGTCACACTAGACATGGAAATAATGACATCGAAAGAAAAACGCACAATTCCCATGGTTCCAAGTAGGAGCATCATTACTGCATGTTGTTATCATAACAAGTAAGCAATTAGACATCAAACTAGGACCGTTTACTCGAGAAGTCGACTCAGTACTAAAAATTAAAAATAGAAAAGCTGCAGGGCTTGATGAAATTCCCCGAGAAGTATGGAAGACGACATACTGCTCCGACACTGTAATGCAGTTAATAATCAAAATCCGATAGACAGATGGATGAAGGGATGCATCCTCCCCTTCCCTAAAAAGGGCAATCTCGGATTAGCCAAGAACTACCGAGGTATAACACTTACATCCATAGCAGCCAAAATATACAATGCCCTACTACACAACCGCACCCCCCCCAAATTGACAACATTCTTCGGAAGAACCAAAATGTCTTCCGGAGAAATAAATTCACGACCTTACAAATATTGACTATCCGTAGATTTCTAGAAGGCGTACGGGCAAAAAACCTACAGGAAACAATATCATTTGTCGACTTTACAAAGGCCTTTGATTCCACACACAGAGGGAAGATGGAGCAAATTCTACCCTCATACGGTCTATCAAAAGAGACCGTCGCAGCAATAATGATTCTCTACGGAAACACCAAAGTGAAAGTACGTTCTCCGGATGGAGACACAGACTACTTCGACATAGTACCAGGAGTACTGCAAGGAGACACACTAGCCCCATACCTCTTATCATCTGTCTAGACTACGTGCTTAGAACATCGATTGATAAAATCAAAGAAAACGGTTTCAAGCTGACAAAGAAAAGAAGCAGAAGTTACCCCGCAAAAACAATTACCGACGCCGACTACGCCAAAGACATAGCGGTTCTGACAAATGCACCCGCCCGAGCCGAAACCCTACTGCAAAGTCTGGAACGAGCCGGGGTATGCATTGGCCTCTATGTCAATGCACACAAAATGGAATATATGTGCTTTAATCAAATCGGCGACATTTCCACAGTAAACGGTAGCACTCTCAAACTAGTTGACAAGTTCACCTACCTAGGAAGCTGTGTCTCATCAACCGAGTCAGTCATCGAGACGGGACGAGTAAAGTCATGGACAGTTATCAATAGACTATCGGTCATATGGAAATCAGAACTGACCGATAAAATGAAACGCAGTTTCTTCCAAGAAGCGGTCGTGTCGATACTGCTATATGGCTGCACTACATAGACACAAACTAAACGGCTGGAGAAAAAGCTTGACGGCAACTAAACAAGAATGCTGCGAGTAATATTAAACAAGTCCTGGAGGCAACACCCCACAAAGCAGCAGCCATACGGCCACCTACCACCAATCATGAAAACTATCAAAGTTAGACGAATCAGACATGCAGGACATTGCTAGAGAAGTAGGGACGAGCTCATAAGTGATGTACTCCTATGCACGCCTACACATGGCCGAGCAAAAGCAGGACGACCAGCTCGAAACTACATTCAGCAGCTCTGTATGGATACAGGGAGTAGCTCTGAGGACCTAACGGAGGCGATGAACGATGGGGAGGAGTGGCGAGAGAGGGCCAGGGATATCCGTGCTGATTGCACGACAAGATTATGATATTAGTATAAGCATTAACTTCAGATGGGTATCCGATTGAGGAAATAATTATGCAACGAAAAAAAAAAAAATCAGCATAATTTAAACCGCTCTTCCCCGAATGCTCCATGAAATAGAGGACTCACAAGCCTTACATAATGATACAGAAAAGAATAACCACTATGTCGGGACCTCCTGGGCTGATGATCGTATAAGCTAGAAAAAAAACCCAGTTACCAAACACCGGTGACTGTGTCCACATTATTCAAATTTAGAATTATATATCTCAATCACTGACATTTAGCTGGACACATAGCGTAAGGGTTATTGGCGTTGTTTCCATAAGCTTAAGGAGACAATCATCTGGAGGTTGCAGGTTCAATCCTGACTGCAGGTGAGTAACAATACAGGAATACTTAACACTTGTACCCGATTATGGCTAACGGAATCAGAACAGGCGACTCCCGTGGATTCAAAAAAGGACGTAGTTCGAAGTTCCGTGAAGGTTCCCGAGCTCGACAAACTTCTGAAGAAGGCCAGAGGAAATATCGACCGAAACGTTGTGGAAATAACAATAAAGATGAAGACAATAATCCGAAAACCCTTAATGATAAAAACAAGCTTCGTCTCAGAAATTCAGACAACTAATACTTATTTTTTTATAAATGTAGGAAACCACTCCCAAGCATACACACACACACACACACACACACACACACACTTATATATATATATTAAGACTTTTTGAGAAGAGGAGGTTTTCTGTTGCAACTTGCCTCAGGGCTGAAGAATTGTTGCATCAGAAATCGGAATTGTTTAGTGAATGTGCTCGCTAATAAATGGCTACACAAAACCTGATTGTCAATTTATATGTCGTTTTAGCGACACATTTTTTATTTTTCGACCATGTTTGTTGGTGTATACTTTATACTATATATTGATTTGTAATAATTTTTTTTCAAAATAATTTTTCTTGGGGGTCTTTTTTTCGGTGGAACCGACGTAATCTAACTGCAACTTCGAAAGCATCAATAGTTATTCCCTTAAGGTAGATCACTTTTTTACTAATCAGTTCAAAATACTTTTTTCCAGTCTCCAATTTACCACTTTTGATGATGATATGCTGATTACAATGTTTTGTTCTTTATTGAAGGTATTAAAAGCGTTTTTGACATCATCTTGGATCGATAACCCAACCGAATTAGAATATGTCAAACAGATTCAGGATGGATATGAAAATAGTGCTAGGTCTTATTTGCCAATTTTTGCCGAATTTTTTTAGACTTTGAAGAACGATACGGACCATCGATTTGGTTAACTTTTGAGGTTTTCCAGAATTTCTTTAGGTGTGATAAATTTAGTGTTTTTCCTTTTTTAATCAAAGCTTCTACTGTTCTACGTGGCAAATTGATCTTTAAAGTAATTACTTTGGGCTTTATATCATTTTGATTGTGGCTAATTAGAGTAGAACGAATGTCTATCTGCATGGCCATCAAAACTTTTTGTGGACGAGTAAAAAACATGCTTTTTTTGTACCAAATTAATTTGAATTCCCGAATTTTCAAGAGGCTTTAAGAATGTTCTAGAATAAATTAAAAACTTCGAGAAAAATGTGTAATTTTTTTGTAAAACATCTTTTAATTAAAATTTTGATTAATAATCAATATCTTATTTTAGACGAGATGTAATAATAATAATAATAATAATAATAATAATAATAATAATAATAATGGAAAAAACTATGGAACATGAAAATGACAATAATACCAAATCGCGATTGGTGCTATTGGTACAGTCACCAAAGGATTATTTAAGGGACTGGAGGACTTGGAAATAAGAGGACGAGTGTACACCATCAAAACTACTACATTATTGAGATCGACCAGAATACTGAGAAGATTCCTGGAGACTTGATGAGACTTGCTGTCACATAAACTCCAGTAAAAGGCCATCGGCTAAAACTGATATGAAAAACATTCAAGGAGTAAACAACCCCCCCCAAAAAAAATTCACATTCAAGTACGTTAACCTCTACCTCACAAGAACTCATTTTTAAAAAAAATATTCGTTCTTTCGGCCAATACAGGAAACGAGTTTTTTCCACGTTAATGGGGTTTTCATTCTTCTTGAAATAATTCTTCTTGGTCGAGATGATGCCAAAAGATATGACCCACCCATTCTTTGATCACAACTTTCATAAAAGCCTATATATATATATATATATATATATATATATAT
>CAUZXS010006029.1:122500-175000 GCA_963585895.1 Sepioteuthis lessoniana
TATTACATTTACCATAATTTCACAACTTACTACGAGATCAATAACAAGTTCAATAAAAATACAGCAAATAACTGTATCGATTTAATACTGGGAGATTCCCTAACATGCTGGACTGTGACGTAATAGTTAGCGTGTGTGAACTCTTCACACTATTACGTCCACTTTCGGACTTGGGAAAAATATGAACCCCGTTATCATCCCTATTAAACAGTTCTTCAACAAGGATGGCTTTGGCATTAGATACCTCGTAAAAGTTGATATGCCATTAAACAAAAAAAAAACCATGCCAAACCAAACTGATAATGCTCTTTGATACGATCCCCCTGTCGGCGGTAGACAAAATTCGCTGATTCTATCCTCTGCAGGGTGAAGGGAGAACTCAAAAAGGGTGTCCAGAATAAGGAATTAAACCGAAGCCGGTGGTGAGATTCTAGATCTGGAGCTCAGACGACTGTGGTGTAATTTCTTCGTTGCTATTATTCCTAGGAGTGGTATGAACTAATCCGGAGTGGTATGAACAACTAATGTTCGATCTATTGGTCCAATACCACTCCAGGCAAAAATTATCGAATTCTCACATCCTTTTAGAAGAACAGTGCTGGTATTTATTGGTCTGAATTTCTGAGAAGAAGCTTGATAATTGTTATTACTTCGAATATTTGGACTATTGATCTCATCTTTATTCTAATAATCACAATATTTCAGCTGATATTTGGTTGGAAGATACTTCAGAGTAGAATCATCTGAAATTGCAGGTACAATCCCAACAATAGTTAAGATAACAAGGAGAATAACTTTACCCTTCTACCCGGTCATAGTTAAAAGATTTTGAACAGTCTACCCCTGGGGTTCAAATAAAGGGTTCTGTTCGAGATTGAAACTGGTTAATCATCTGCAAACAAATGAAATCCTGCTCATAGAAAATTTTACTCCATTTAATCCATTGCTGGAGTGAACAAGGGAGTTCATGCCTTTCTCAAAGGTATTTGTAGCGCGACTAGAGTTCGAAGTCACTGAGTAGGATGTCGTACTCCAGCTCGTTAGCCGTTACGCCACGGTAACTCTCCTGGTGATTGCAAAACCTGGAAGAATTTCTCATTCTAAACACCTTATACTTTTGTGAGCTTTGTTGGGCTGCAATTTTTTAAATTGAACGTGATTATATTTTTGTGGACAATATGTAGATAAATTCAGCTTACCTCTTTTCTATACCCAATCTGGTTAAGCTAAATTACTTTCCAAACACTCAAATATTTCAGTAAATTTTTTCTATATCCTTTCTACTAAAACGTAATTACTTTCCGAACACCCAAATATTTCAGTAAATTTTTTCTATATCCTTTCTATTAAAATGTAATTACTTTCCGAACACCCAAATATTTCAGTAAATTTTTTCTATATCCTTTCTACTAAAACGTAATTACTTTCCGAACACCCAAATATTTCAGTAAATTTTTTCTATATCCTTTCTACTAAAACGTAATTACTTTCCGAACACCCAAATATTTCAGTAAATTTTTTCTATATCCTTCCTACGAAAACGTAATTACTCTTCAAATATACAAATATTTCAATCAATTTACCTTATATTTGTTTTTAAATTCTCTGAGATAAAACGTAATTACTTTTCGATTCTCTCAATATTTCCATAGACTCTACTAATATTTTCTAAATATCATCTCTGTAGAAATGTAATTATTTTTTAAACATCAAAATATTTCAATAGATCGAGCTAATGTGTAATTCTCTATTCTATCTAATAAAAGGTAATGACTTTCTCAACAACTTAAAAAAGCTTTTAGATAGCTTGAAATGTTTAGATATACCTGGCTGTGATTTCAAATAATTTCTCAAACTGAACGGAACGTATTCCGAAAGAGTTACTAGTACTCAAACATTTTCATTCATGTGATCACTTGCTGATAGAGATCATATATTAAACTAAGTTTATACCAAACTCATATTTTTAAAGTTATAATAGAAGAGTTTTAAGATAAGGTCTTCTAATGGGCACCCAACTCGATCTAAAAATACTTAGGTTTATTTTATAGTTCATATTCCCTTTGGTAAAACGTAATTACTTTGTGTGCACTGTAATTCTAATTTCGCATTTATTTCATTATTCAGTCACAGGTTTGCAAGATTTGATTAGCTCGAGAATACAGATGCCTCATTACTTCAGCCATATTGGATGCTTTGAAGTGCCAAGTTTTCTACTTTGTTAATAGTCTAGATATCGCTGTGATGACACCGGAAAATATTGCAAACAGCTCGCGGAATACCACGTTTTTGTTTTATAATCTTCAATTTCACACTTCATTACATCTTGTTCGATGTTTTGATGAAAAATCAATAGAATTTGATTTAATCGACGGAATTAGAGTCGTTCAATAAAAATCGATCGCTTCAGAAAGTTGAATAGAGAATGTTAAGCTCTGGTAATTAGGATTTCTGATGGAAAGTCTTGGAAAGCGAGTAAACAGAAAAAAAAAACATTTAAAAATGACTGAACGTCATTGAAATAGAATGTTGACTTATCAAAATAGAACTTATAAGAACTATTTCTTCAATTTGAATTTATTTAATTGAGGCTTTAATTAGATATTTAGAGACAATGAAAATGAACTAACCTAATAATAATAATAATGATAGAACTAAAAAACGCTAATTAACATGAATTCGACGGTGATACCAATTGTAACTGGTGCACTTGTAACAATCCCCAAAGGCTTATTGGGGGACTGGAAGAGTTGGAAGTCGGAGGACGAGAAGAAACCATTTAAACTACAGCATTGTTAAGATCAACCCGAATACTGAGAAGAGTCCTGGAGACCTAAGGAGACTTGGTGTCACTCAGACTCCAGTGAAGAACTCACAGGGAATAATAATAATAATAATGGGAAGAAAAACAACTGCACGGATATTTTACGCCAAAAACCAACGAAATCTCACGCGAGAACACTTGAACATGGCCAAGAAAGTGAAACCTTTAGAGGGAAACTGAATCTCTTTTAAAAGCAGCACAAAACAACGCCATAAGGACCAACGATTTTAAAGCTAAAATTTTCAAGACACAACAAAATTGCAAATATTGGCTGTGTGGTGATAGAGACGAAATAATCAATCATACAATAAACAAATGCAGTAAAATTGTGCAAATGGAGTACAAGACAAGATACGATTATGTGGGAAAGGTGATCCACTGGGAATTGTGCAAGAAATTTAAATTTGCCTATACGAGCAAGTGGCATATGCACAATCCAGAATAAGTTCTGGAGAACAAGATACACAAACTTTTATGGGATTTTGAGATACAAACAGATCACCTATTCTAGGTCAGACGACCAGATCTTGTAAAAAAACAAAACAAAAAAAACAAAAAACAAAAAACAAAACCAAAAAAAAAACCAAAAAAAAAAACAACAAAAAAAAACAAAAAACAAAAACAAAATAAAACAAACTGCTGAATAGTGGACTTTGCCGTTCCAGCAGACAACAGAGTAAAAGAATGTGAAAAGAAGGATAAATATCTTGACATTGAAAAAGAGAGCAGAAGAAGCTATGGAATCTGAAGGTGATGGTGATACTTATTATAGATTGTGCACTTGGAACGATACCCAAAGGATTGGTGAAGGAACTGAAAGATTTAGAAATCAGTGTATAAGTAGAGACCATCCAAATTGCAGCAATACTTAGATAGGCCTGGATACTGAGTAGAGTCCTGGATACCTGAGTAGACTGGCTGTTACTTAAACTTCAAAGAAAAACCACCAGCTAATGGGGTTGTAGAATACACCGACTGCTTCTCTGCAGAGGGGTAAGACCCCCCCCCAATGAGTGTCCTGGTATATGACACTAAACAATCTGATAGTGAGGTTCCAGCAATGCTGGTGCTTTGGGGGATGCGGAGTACCTCTTCACTGCCATCGCTCCCAGTTCCACTCTGTCCCGGAGTGGTAGCACCTGATAGGGCCCTATCTATGGATTAAATAGAATAAACAGCATACTTATGCTAAAATGAATTGTTTGAGTAAACTCAATAGCTTGAAATAGAAATGATTTTGACCATTAAACCGTACTTACATTTAAACTGCGTGCTTATGCTTAACTGAATTATTTGAAATAGAACTGTTTTTCGACATTAAAACTGTATTTACACTTAACTGAATTGTTACATATAACTGCTTGTATAGTTTGAAATGGAAATGTTTTTGACGATTAAACTGAGTACTTATGCTAAACTAAATTGTTTTAAATAGAACAGATTATTTACATAAAAATGGATTTGGCGTTAAATAACCTACAAAGGTTGATATGCCACAAACCCAACAAACCAACTAACCTGATTTAAAAACTTAAAAAATGAACTCGACGTCGGATCAACGATACACTTCACCTGACGCTGGTCAGCCGAACCTCACGTGGCAACGGCCACGATCAAAATTGGTCAATCAGGAATCTACTGCTACTCATCTTTAAGGATGGTGTCTATTGATGAGGTAAAAATACTGCCTTCGAAAGATTGCCATGACTCTCACACAAACCACATGTCCAAACCGCATCCCCCGTTCGGGTGGGTAAAAAGGGAAGCATTCTGCTAAGGTTGAAGGTCTGGTTCCAGTGTCCGAAAAATCAACTCCAGAACTCAAACTCAAACAAAATTTGCTTAAATATAAAAACATACTACTTATAGCGACATTTAACGTCAGAACTTTGAATTGAATTGGCCAACTTGTGGAGCTGACAGCATCTGCGGTAGATCATAACATAGACATAGTATGCATGCAAGAACAGATAACATCATGGGGAAGTAGAAATAAAATTACCACGATGGTGGTAATGGATGGACGTTTGTTTCAGCTTCTGTGTGGAGATATTCAATCAACGCCGTCATAAGGAACAAATCTTTACAGAGCAATATCTGCTATTTGAATGAAGAAAATCCGTCAGTAGAATTTGTCTTTAATTTAAAATGCATAATAGATTTTATTTTGTCCTTCAAACCTGAAATCTTTTGTAAATGTTTGTAATTTAAATGAAGACGCTTTCCAAGATTTTTTTCAACTATACTATTTCAAAACCATGGGTTAGATTTGAACATTAAATTTTTTTGTGTAAATTTCTATATCATTTGCCAATGCCACCTTGATAAAGATGAAAAATAATGTATTTAGGGGATGTTTTGAAAGCGCCAATAATGGGAAAACAAATACCGTCCACAACGAGACCGGTAAAATATGTAAGAAGCATAATCCTTATTCTGAAGCGGTTAGATTCACTAGGAACGAAACTTTAATGAATTACGGCAATAAACACCAAAACCAAAATGGCGATACAGGAATACCTACGAATAGCTCAGGGACTTACTGTTGGAGGTAGACTATGAAAATAGCCTGTCTGTAGACTTTAACTAAGTGAAAACTTAGCTATTTTTGAATTTTTTTTTGTGACTCGCTATAAAAGAACTCTTACCATTAGTGTTCTAGGTCACATCAGTGTCAGATAATAAACAACCCCTTGGTCTGGTATAGCCATAATATACTAACCATGAAAAATGACGAATTGAAACATAATTCAATATGAAGACTAGACATCAGGTCTGAGTGTCATGATCGGCAGGTGCTCTCTTGATAGCCAACATGGGCGATTAAATCGACATCCTACGAATATTGGCTGTTTTTCTTTCATGTACATAAACGATTCTTCTTTTAGGTACGCAAACGATGAACGAATTACCCATTCAAATCAGAGACCATAGCGAAGAAAATGTGCGAGGGAAGATAACAAACTAGCATCATAATATTATTTTAGAAGCAACCCAGCAGAAAGAGGGTATAGAAAAAAATGATAGAAATCTAGACTGAATTCACTAGATTTAAGACAACAAATCAAAGACTCGCTGACCAGGTTAGAACAAAAACAAAGAATGGTAGATTTTCTGACCTTGAAATACTGGAAATACACCAACAAATACATAGGCAAACATATCAACAGTAATAGAGGCAATAAATAAAGGAAAACCAGAAACTCTTAACTAAAACCGAACGCTAAATGATAATGACCGATACACTGCAAATACAAAGACGCGGATACTGATTCAAAAAAGAAAAATGAATGTAGAAATCATGAAAAGAATTATGTCTAAAAAGAAAACCACATTCCTTTATTTCAGGAACCAAGACTGGAGGACAGTCAAATCCTAAAAGGAGAAAGTGAAAGACTTATTGACAAATATCCCAACAAACGGCATCACAGAATTAAACAATTTGATATATACAAGAGCAAAATTAGTCTGTGAAAAAATCAGGGTTCCCTTAAGATCACAGACAGAAAGTCAAAACCCGAATGGGAAATTATATTAGATACATAGATAAGAAAACTGCGACAACAAGCAAAAAACTGAATATGAAAATATGTTCGGACGAAGGGGAAAAATGCATGACTACTAGAACGAAAAATACAACTCGAAGAGACTAGCCAAAAAAATATTGTCGATTGAAGGGAAACTAAAAAGATACCGAGACGGGACCAAACAATGTAGACAAAACAAGACTTTCCAAAACAACGAAAGAAAATTCTACCAAAAAGTAGGGGGAGAATGGGCGAAGACATACCAGTAACCGGATACGAACTAGGCAGAAGATTTTGGAGCTAAATATGGGAACGGAAAGATCATAACAAAAAAGCTGAATGGATTAACCACATGGGAAAAGAGTAGCGAATACTCGAAGAGGGCGCAAAATAAACCCCGATACATTCAAGACAACACTTACAATATACCTGGAAAACCCCCTAACGTACATGGAAGACACGGATTTTGGTTTAAAAAATCACCTCTATCCACGACAGACTAGCTACCGAAATTAATAAATGCATACAGAAAACTTAGATATCCAAATGGATGACCAAAAAGAAGACCACTCTGATCCAGAAGGATCACCACAAAGGAACCGCCCGAACAACTATAGACCCATAACGTGCCTACCGATTATGTGGAAATTACTAACGGCACAGATTAGGGAGGAGATCTGCTACTCATTGATAAGCTGCGGTTTCTTCCCCAAGGAACAGAAAGGATTCCGCTAGAGAATCTAGATCAACATATATTCAACGAGAGTAAAACGAGACGGAAAAATGTAGCTATTGCCTGGATTGACTACAAAATAGGTTTACGATATGGTCCCCCAAAGCTGGATATTACAATGTCTCAAAATGTATAAAATACCCGACAAAGTCTTACAGTTTGTCGAGAAGAACCAGATAACCTGGAGAGTGGAATTGACTGCAGATGGAAAAAACTTAGCAGAAGTAAAGATCCAGAGAGGCATATTCCAGGGAGATATACTATCATCATTACTATTTTCAATAGCGATGATGCCACTCAGTCACATATTCAGGAAATGAAAAGTCGGATACAAACTCAGTAAATCGCAAAAAAAGATCAACACTTAATGTACATGGACGACATCAAACTGATTACCAAAAAGAAAGTGAATTTGAAACCCTAATACAGACAGTGAGAATAAACAGCCAAGATATAGGAATGGAATTTGGCATCGAAAAATGCGCCATGCAAGAAATGAAAAGCGGGAAACGACACGTGACAGAAGGCCTCGAACTACCAAATAAAGAAAAACAGACGTTCGTAGAAAAGGAAACCTACAAATACTTAGGAATATTGGAAGCTGACACCACCAATCAAGTGAAGATGAAAGAAAAAATTTTAAAAAAGGGTATCTCAGAAGAACAAGAAAACTACTCAAGTCAAAACTTTTTAGCGGGAATCTTATCAAAGGGATAGATACATGAGCTTTCCCCTTCGTAAGATACTCGGGACCATTTTTGAAATGGACCAGAGAAGAACTTAAACATATGGACCAGAGAACAAGACATCTAATGACCATGTATAAGGTCTTGCAGCACAAAGATGAAGTTGACAGACTATTTGTGTCAGGAAGAGAAGAGGGAAGAGGACTCCCAAGGATTTGGGATTTCATTGATACAACAATGCAACGACTCGAAGACAACATAAAAAAGTGCGGAAGGAGACTGATCACAGCCACCAGAAGCAATAGAGACTACGCGAGGGTCATTATAATAAAAATAACTAGAAAACAAATATGGGAAGAAAAACAACTTTGGGACGTTTTAAGCGACTAACAAATAACATCTCGAACGAGAACACATAAACGCGGTTTAGAAAAGGAAATTTTAAGAGAAAAACTGAATCTCTTCTAATAGCAGCATAAATCAACGTTATAAGGGCCAATCATATCAAAGCAAGAACAGATTAGACACAAAAAACAAAAAAATAAAAACAAAACAGCAGATGTAGGTTATGTGGAGATCGAGACGAAACGATTAATCACATAATAAGCAAATGCAACATGTTAACACTGAAAGAGTATAAGACTAGAAACGACTCGGTGAGCAAGGTGATTCACTGGTAACTGCGCAAGAAATTTAAACTCGATCATACGACCAAATGGTATATGCACAACCCTGCATCTGTCAAGAATGATAGGCACAAAATCCTCTGGGATATTGATATACAAATCGATCACCTAATCTTGGCCAGTCGACCAGACCTTATAATAATCAACAACAACAACAAACAAAGGGAACCTGCCGAATTGTGGACTTTGCTGTTCTGGGTGAGCACAGAGAGTAAAATTGAAAGAAAGTGAAAGTATAAGTGCCTCGACCTTGTTTGGGAATTTTAAAAATGAGAAACATGGAAGTGATGATTATACCAATTGTTATTGGTACGCTTGGTACTGTCACCAAAGGATTGTTAAAACACTGGACGACTTGTAAATAACAGGACCATCCAAACTATAGAATAATTGAGATCACTCAGAATACTGAAAACAAGTCCAGGAGACTTGAGGAGACTTGCTGTCACTCAAGCTTCAGTGGAAGGCTATGAGCTAATGCTGACGTGAAAAACTCTCAAGGAGTAAAAAAATATTATTATAAGTAGAAAAAGAAATGAGGAGAAGGAGTAGATTTTGAGGGGGGAAAAGAAAAAACAGAGAGGAATATAAAATAAGATGAAAAAAGAAAAAATGAAAGAAAGGTAAGAATAAAAATATCAGTTGTTGTGTTGATAGAAGAAGAAGAAGAAGAAGAACGAGGAGGAGGAGGAAAATAAAGAGTAAGAGGAAGAGGAGGAGGAGAGGGTGGGGAAAGCAGCATAAGAAAAAGAAAACAATTCGTGGTAGATTGATTGTGTTTTACGGCATATGAAACCTTGTAGGTTATTCAGAGCCAAACGCTGTTTATACAGATATAACAGTTTTTACTAGAAGCAGAGCTAATTTTTTTGCACACAGGTATATGGTTTAAAATAAGCAAAATGATTGAAAAGATCTGTTTGGCACATTCAAAGGACTCTAACAGATATTACCACTGCAGGTCTGAGTGAACATGGAAGCAATGGCTGAGGAAAGAGGAAATCCACATTCCCCAAAGCTCCAGGACTCGACTGCCACCAATCAGATTCAGTTTAGTGTCATACATAGGTCACTCTGCTGAGATGCAATCAGTATTCTGATCAAACACTTATTATACTGTCGATATTTATTATTTGTTTGCACACAGTTAAAAACTATTGCTAAAATAAATAATTCTAAATGCTTTCACGCATTGCTATTTCAACACAGTTGACCCTCAGGCACCGCCTTCGAACATGTTTATAATGAAATAGAGTTAGGTACTTGTTTGCCACCTGAACAATTTAAAGAATACGGGTTGGACAATCATTGCCCTGTCGGCTTGGGCGGCAGAATACACTGACTGCACCGCTGCAGAGGAGTAAGACCCCACTCCAATGAGTGTCCTGGATATGACATTAAACAATCTGATGGGGAGGTTCCAGTGATGCTGGGGCTTTGGGGAATGTTGAGCACCCCTTCATTGCCATTGCTCCCAGTTCCACTCAGGCCCGGAATGGTAGCACTTGATAGGGCCCTATCTCTGGGTTAAATAGAACTACCTGCATCCTAATGCTAAGCAAAATTGTTTGAATTAGAACTGTTTGCCTAAACTGAATAGCTTGAAAAAGGGGATGTCCTCGTGGTGTGATAGTTAAAGCGAGGAACTGCGGAATCATACTAAGCAAGTTCGAACTCCAGTCGCGCTCTCACATTCACTTTCGGACAAATACTATAGGGAAAGGTATGAACCCCTTTATCCTCCCAGCTAGGGACTAAATAGTACCATTACTGTTCTTCTAGAAGAATTGCTTTGGCATTAAATAACCCACGAAGATTGACATTCCATTAAACAAAGAAACCAAACCTTGGAATAGAAATGTTTTTTTACTATTAAACTGTACTTACATTTGGACAGCGTACTTAGGCTAAACTGAATTGTTTGAAATGAAACTGTTTTTGACATTTAAACTGTACTTACACTGAACCGAATTGTTTAATATAGAACTGTTTTGAAATTTAACTGTGTGTAAATAAAATCTGCTCTAATATTATACTGAATTAGCTGAATTATAACTGTTTGAATAAAATGAATAGCTTGAAATAGAAATATTTTTGACAATTAAACTGTGTACTCATGCTAAACTGAATTATTTGAAATAGAACTGACTATTTGCATAAGGATGGATTTGGCGTTGATATGCCGTAAAGCCCAAACAACCAACCTTGAACAATCATGTAGGTGTAAAGGTTTGACATCACCTGTCGATTGATTGGATCAGACCTCTCCGAAAGCTTGTCAGAGTAAGTGTTGCAGGTCACTTGGTCAGTTGGGTTGCCAAGTCATGGACTGTTCAGATACCAGGATCCTGTCCCCAAGCATAATGGGTCCCCATCCACGGCTATCAGATTACCTCGTTCGTGATGGTTAGCGGGTATTACATCGCTGCAGAGGTGCAGTCAACGTATTTTACAGCCCTGATCAATTGGATGGAAGAATGGGAAGTCGAAGAAAGTGTAGAAGTAGAAAAAGAAAAAAAGATCAGGCGAAAGAGAGGGAGAAGTAAAAGAAAACAGGAAGCAAAACTAGGGGAGAAAAAAAAAGAATAAGAGGGGAAAGAAAAAGTAAGAAAAAGAAAAAAAGAAAGAAAGAATTAAGTCAGAAGCCAAAAGGACGAAGAAAAAAATTAAGAAAACACAAGAAAAATAATAAAAAAACAAGTATGATTAATTTTATCGTCTTAATTCTTTTGATATTCTCAACTTTTCATCTAAAAAGAAAAACAATGAGATCATTCCAACAAATAATAACGGTTCTGAATTATCACTTGGCACCTCCTGCAAGATCTAATTAGATTAAGAATCATGAATGGTTGGTTGCCTGTGTTTTTGGCATGTCAACCATTTTAGGTTTTTTCCTCGAATGTTGATAGGCCACTAAACAATTAAAGTAAACTAAACCTAGGTTATTCAATAACAAACCTTTTCAGAAATATATTGGGTGTCTCAATATACATAGGACCCATGTGACTGTTAATATAGGATGTCTCAATATACGTAGAACCCATGTGACTACAAATATAGGGCGTGTCAATATAAATGGGACCTATCTTACTGCTAGTATAGGGTGTCTCAATATATATAGGATCCATGTGACTGCTAATATAGGGTGTCTCAATATAAATGGGACCTATGTGACTGCTAATATAGGGTATCTCAAAATACATAGGACCAATGTGACTACTAATATAGGGTGTCTTAATATACATAGGACCTATGTGACAGCTAGGTAACTCTACTTATAATAATATTTTGTTCTTTTTGTTTCAGATCTAAAAGTTGTTTACTATGACAACTATTAATCCTCGATCACAATGCCTTCGACAAGAGAGGGAAAATATTTTGCGTTACAACTTTTTTGGAAACAAAATCATTCAAAATTGTCTCAAAATAGATGCAACCCACTCATATGATAATGATTTATTTTTGAGACAAGAAACTAAAAAAAAGTGCATGTCCTGGAAGTTGATATAATAACAATTAACAAAAATATTGGTTTGATATCTCTAACTCAAAGGGTCTATTTTTATAGGACTTTTTCCAGATGACCGCCATTGTGCTTGTCTTAGTAATATCTCCTTATCATATTAAGGGGTTTCATCTATTTTGAAACACCCTGTATAACAAATAAAGAAATAGTTGGTAGATAACAATTTTAAACGAGCCAGAACTCATCTGTATACGTGCTGTTGTTGCTTTCAAATAATAATAGTTTTATTTACACACAATTAAATTGTTTTAAGTATTGTTATGTAATAGTAGTCATTCTATTTAATATTAATCATTTGTTTGTTGGTAGGTTGGTTGGGTTTTATGACATATCGACCATTGTAGATTATTCAACGCCAAATCCATCCTTATGCAATATTCAGTTCTATTTCAAACAATTCAGTTTAGCATGAGCACACCGTTTAATTGTCAAAAACAGGTACTGCAGGTCAGAGTGGACCGTGAAGTAATGCCAATGAAGGCCGTACTCCATATTCTCAAAAAGCTTCAGGTCTGGAGACTCACCAGGAGAACTGATAATCAAGACATTCGTTAGCAGAGCCTGGATCTTTCTACTCTGCAGAGATTGAGTCGGAATATTCTACAGCCCTAACAGACTGTGCGGAAGATTGTGAATAATATTAAAAATAACCGTTGTCCTAAAAATAAACAGCCGAACGAAAAAAAGGGCCCGGATGGCGACAGGATTAGTCGGCAACGCTTTAGCAAAATAACAGTCAAAAAATTGTTTTTATTATTTAGAATACTTGGACTATTGTTTTCATCGTTATTCTTAAATTTACAATGTTACTGCCGATGCATCGTTCAGCCTTCTTCAGGTGTTTCTTGTCGAGCTCGGGAACCCACGCAGAACTTGGAATCGAACCCTTTGTTTTTATCCTCGGAGGGTAGATTGTTCTAATTCTGATAACCATAACCAGCTACAGAGGATAAGTTATAGTAATAAATCCTTATTTACCTGCAGTCAGGATTGAACCTGCAACCTCCAGATGAATTCAAATAGAAGCATTTTAGCTAAACCTCCATATCCGTTAAGCCGTGTGTCATGCTGGACAATTCAAAGTGAAGAAATTTTTTTCTGCTGCGTTTAATAAGTTCGCTATAGAAAGCGTACTCTATTCTACTGTCCACGTGCCAGACTTGACAAAGTCTCGCATATACTAAGAAGTGGAACGAATAAAAAGATGATTATAAATTTGACCAGAAAGAACTTAGATACGATTACGCTGAACAGAAAAACAACTCCAAAAACATGCAGGAATATTTACAAAGGAATGTATGAAACATGTCTGAAGAATTAATAAAAGACAGGAAAGAGGAAGTGACAAGAATGACACAACGGAAAAAAATCGATTGAAATAATGGCAAATACGATATGGAATTACATTTAGAAGACAGGTAAATCGTTAATTACTCAGGTTAATTTAGTATGATATAAGTGGACTACTGTTGAGCTCCTTTTGATGTATAGACATGGTGTTTTATTTATGAACAGCGGGTCAGGGTGTCTTCTCAAAGAGTCAGACTCTTTGAGTCAAGTTTTTGTATGCATATCCCTCCAGCCTCTGCGTTACCACGTCTACATAAACCTCAAAGCGGGTGAGTTCTCTCCCACCTTTGACATATTTTGCCCGTATCATTTCCGAGTGTAAGGCTTAGTTTAATGTCAGAAGTATTCCTTTTCTCTGGACCAAATTTCGAAGGTAACTTTTTGTTCCATTAAGGAAAGATTAGAATCGTTATTATCATATTTCTTGAGAGTTTTTCACATCAAAGTTAGCTGATAATCTTTCACTGAGGTCTGAGTGACAGCAAGTCTATATAATTATTATCAATATTTTTATCCACGATTTTTTCATACAAGTTTTAACTGGTGGCTTTTGATTGGAGTCTGAGTGACACCAAGTCTTCTCATAGGTCTCCAGAACTCTTTTCAGTATTCTAGCTGATTTTTAGAATTCTCTGGTCGAGATGGTCTTGATTCTTCCACTGATTTCCAATCCCTCCAATAATAAAATAGAGTGATGCGTAGGAGACCTGGAGCGAGAGAAGTCTAAGAATGATTTTAATAGAAAAATAAGCAGCGAGGATTTAAGAAGAATAAAATCAGTACATTGATTTTTTTGAAGAATGATACAATACTTGTCAAAATGGAAAAGCAGCCAGAAATATTGTTTAATTTTTGGCTAGGCAGAAAAAACGAAAAATATGAGATAGTTTTCTTTAACCAGAAAAAGAAAGGAAAGCGAGAAAGCTAAAATATCTATTCTGATTGTACTAAAAGTGTCATTGGAAGACAGCTAGCCAAAACAATGACAAAGCTGGATATGGGGTCAGAAAAGGGTCAATTACAAGCGAGGTGCTGACATGATTGTAGGGGAGACATTTCAAATCCTGGGAATAGAAAAAAAATTTAATTTATTTTTTTTCTTTGGAAGACTGAATAATTGCTTGACTTGATGTGTTGATCACATGAGTGAGAGGACCACCTACTGCAGAGAGAAGGTACAGCGTCTGACACATGGAAGTGGCAGGAAACCCCCCCACCTTTGAGTAACGGTCACCGAGATTCACCATTGAAGTCGGGGACAACCAAGTATGGAATTAATTACTGAAATTTAATTAAAAAGAAAACCGTTGATAAAATGTACCCATTTGGAAGCAAGAGAAATAATTATATAAACTCATTTTTGCTGAAAGCAAGGCAGAGAAAAGTCGGAGGTAATAGTCAGCAGTAAACCCCTTATCGCTCCGAATTTGAAGCCTTGAGCCAGACCTTCTTAGTCAGGGAAGTGAGAACCACGAATTAGTAACGGAAAACCGCCGTGAGAGAGTTGATAACCGTTTTGAAAACTGCGAAACGACTTAGCATTGTGAAAAGCAGTGCCTACTATTACAACTAGGTTAAAATAAAAGAGGGTCAGGTCTCTGAATCGCATTATTTCAATCAACAGGGAAGGGATTTATATGATGAGAATTATTCATTTTTTTAAAAACGGATTTGTTTATTTTTTAAAAAACATATTTTGTTACTTTTTGCTACTTAAACTTTTTAGTCCCCATTAAACGACACGATTTTGTTTTGTCTCTGGCCTTTGACTTCGATTTATTTTTATTTGAATGATCAACACTGTCTGGTTTATTTGGCAATCAGCGAGTTGCGACTTCAGTTATCTGGATCTAAAATGCAACGTGGGCAGATGACTGAACAAGCCGAGGTTCAGTCCTTCATTGGTGCATATACACTTTAGTAGTATGGTTATATTGTAATCTTTTGAACAATTCCCAGTAGATCAGCTGTCCAACCCTGTCGTGTTTAATCTTGAGCTCCTTTTGTGATAGTTTGCTGCATTGGCGTATAATGTGATTAACCGTTTCATCTCTATCGCCACGTGATCTACACTTGCTATTTTGTTACGTCCGATCTATTTTTGCCTCTATGTAATTGATCCTTATGGCCTTTTGTTTGGTGCTGCAATTAGAAGAGATTCAATTTCTCTCAAGAGGTTTCCTCTTCTTAACCATATACAGATCATCTTATGTGCAATTTCCTTTGTTCGTCGTTTAAAGTTTCTAGACAGTTATTTTTCTATTTATTTTTATTTTCATGATTTTGTTGCTTTACTCTTTATCGTCGGGTTATCACTTTTGCTACTGGCTGCAGCAATAAGTTTTTCTTTATTCTTTTTGGCGTATTCTCCAATTCATTGTACTGATGCATCTACGTAATTTTCAATTCTGGTGAGTCCTCTTCCTTCTTCTCTTTTGAAACTTATTCACTGTCTCTATCATCTCTCTAGTGTAAGGCATAATCATAAAGTGTTTTGTTTTTTTAGTTTATTTATTTAGATTCCTCCATTGTTCATTTTAAGATTGACCAAGCTCTTCTTACAATGGAGACTGTCTTGGTGTTTATTCTTTTGATGAGGATTTTGCTGCATCGGAAAGTTTTCTCGTTTTTCTGAGATACTCATTTCTGACGTTTTCTTTTATTTTCAGCTGTTTAATGGTGTCTGCTTCTACTATTCCTAAGTATATAAAATTTTTTCCTCCATATCCTGATGCTTTCTTGATTGGCTTGTTCTATTTTTGCTGTTGCTTTTCTTTTCTCCACTTTTCATTATCTGCATAGAACATCTTTAATTCCATTCCTGTATCCTGGGTGTATATTCTTATCGACTATATAAGGCTTTCTCATTCTTTTTCATTCTTGGCAAATCACTTGATAACATCCATTTGCATAAAATGGTTCATTTTGTCAAGGGATTTTGTAAATTCGTAGCCCCCTGTGCGTTTCTCAAGTGTATATTAGAGTAGCTTCATTGCTCTAAAAATAGTTGTAGTGAGAGTAAATCTCCCAGGAAGATGACTCTTTGGATTTTAACTTCTGCTTGTCTTTGTCTGTTAAACTTCACTTTTCACCTTTCCATGACGTTCGTGATGAAGCTATTTGACTTTGTCGCATATTTTGTTCATTTTAATACATTTCATTATCCATGTTTGGTAGTTTTTGTCTGAGGGACTGAAAGTCTCCATCGTTCATCAGGACTCTTCTAAGTATTCTAGTTGATTATAATAGTTCATTGGTCTGGGTGTTACTTAAGAGTTATTTAAAAAAGTAAAAGGGCACATCTCTGCAAACAAAATGAAACCCCTTACCAACCAAAATAAGAACGTATCTCCTCTGAAACCAAAAATAAGTTTTCATAAAAATCAGAAGTATATTAATTTCTGGACGGCTACGTATTCATACCGCAGAGTTCGTTAATAAATGATTACTAATAATATCCGTTTTCATTTGGAATAATAAAATCCTCGTATTTTTTGTTGAGAAGAATTTTTTAAAAAAATAGTTCGTGTTGTTCTTATTTATGGACGATACTGTATTTCCAAATCAAGTTTAGCACAAGACCACTTATTTATGAGCGATACTGTATTTCGAAACCAAATTTAGCACAGGGCAATTTATTTATGTGCAACTTATGAAAAATTAATTGCAAAACCTTATATTGATTTTTGAACCGTGACTCTTTTTTCAGATTAAGCTACAGACATCCAACGTGTCCAGCTATTTATAAATTCATATGGATTGAATAAGGCATAAAGTCGTGTGTTTGGTAGTTACGCTCTTTTTTCATTTTAAATATATAATGGAACATTATATTTTGATTGTGAGAAAAGGAAAAACAAGACTTTTCATGTCGAAAAGAAAAAGAGAACGCAAATAAAGATAAAACAGTGATATAACTATACATCAGACGGTTGTCGTCTGCTTAACTCGAATCGATAATGAAAAAAAAAAGCAAAGGAGGGATAAAGGGAAGCTAGTAAGCGAAGAAAATATGATAGATAGATAAATGAAGATCGCTTATTATTATTATTATTATTAAAAAACAAGTAATAAATAAACCATAAAGAAAACAAATCTTGTTATTTCTGTTTCAAATATCTTTTTTTAATTAGCTTGTTTACAAAATATAATTGCTTTTTGAACCGTATCAAAACAAAACTTAAGTTTTAAAGATATTCAAAAACTAATTTATTGAAATTATTAGGTTTCTTGATGGTAGAATATATTTTAGCCGAGTCCATATCCATCGAGAATCAATTAGAATTATTTTATCCGTAATACACAAAAGCTGAATAATCAGAATGAAAGACAAGATAAGCTCATTTAGACACATAGAAACATTTAAAATGCGCATAATATATTTAGAATAATATTAAAAAGAATGTACAAACATTTCCAAACAGATAAAGAATGCTATTTTGTTGTATGAACAAGCAATATATGGAAGCCGATACAAAAACGGAAAAAAGCTTATTTGAGAGAAATGAACAGTATAACGATAATAGACATGGTTGCTTTACTGTATAATCTGGTTGGGCTGAAGAACAGAGATAAGAGAAACCAAGAAGGTTTTTTTCCAGGTTGCCATGTAACTGACCTAGAGCCTCCTAACGGACGTGACCAATCTCCAAAGGACACAATTATTTATTATTTCTCATCAGGTTTTACGGATATTTACTGATAATATCATTTAAATCCCAATTTCTTTCTTTTAATCAGCTCCATCAGTTGTTGAGTGCATTTTCATTCAATTTTAAACGTAATAAAACGATATTCGCAAAAATATGTATAAAAAAATAGGAATAAAGAAAATGAATATAAAGCTTAATTTACACTGATATTGTAGATTAACATCACTCTATATATCCGTGCAATAAACGACCCTTGATTTTTCGCCACAATAAGGTGTTTTCATTATATATTACGTGCAATGAATGATCCTTAACTTTTGGCTATGCTAACCAACAAAATATTTCTTTAACATTTAATGACATGAAGAGAAGACATTGAAACACTGATTTATAGTTTCCAAACAACTGTAATACAATGAAAATCAATGCAATACTAATGCATAACTCTTTTTTCTACAACCCCGTATACATTTATATATCAACAGAAATGTTTATGCAATATGTTATATGGGTCTTGAATTTACGCTCGGTAGCGCTCATCTCCTCAGCTCACCTCACTTCCTTCTTTACTTCAATTTGTCTTGTCTTGAAACTCACTTTGTCGCCTTGGTTACCCTGATGTCTCTTTCTTGTCGCCATTTTTGTTCTAATTCGTTGAGGAGGAATGACAACGTGATCACAACTTTATGTGCACGTTTCGCCTTTGATTTCTTGATGATGTTTCCTTTCTTTACTCACTGCAGCCTAAACGGGGAATCAGAGAGAGAAAGTTGGAGCTTTCAAGTAATTGCATAGAGGTTTTCTCGCCAACTTACACGCTTATTCTAGCTCCAGAACCGTTTTGGTCACCTGATTGAAACCATCATATGAGAGATATTGATATAGAGTTCAACGGTTGCCCATCAAGTTGATTGACTCTTGTATATTACCATGTTTAATTGTTCAAGACTTCATTTAAATGATATACTACTAGTCAAAAGTAGACCCCAATGATCTATTAGGTAACAATATAGTAAAAAATACTGTAGTTTCAACCTGAATGAAGCCTACTGAGTTTTTTTGGAAGATGACCTGTGTATAGAAATTAGGATTTACTATATTGCTAGAAAGAAGAATGAGATGTGACCTATTTGAAGCTTTCAAAATAATTAATGGAATTTTTAATTATGGAAAACCTTTTTTTCTATATTTCTCCTTGAACTGGAAAAGTTACTGTAAAGACAGATTTCAAAAACTAAATCTTCTAATCAATTTTCTTTAAATTTTTTCTTTTGCTTTTTTTGCTTAGAGTAATATATTCATGGAACAAATTACCTAATCAGATTAAATACAACAATAGTGTAAAAGTTTAAGATTACATTGGATGATTTCAGAAAAAGAATTTAAAAGAGTCTTTTGGGGAACTATCGGATAATTTACTTAACAGAATTTCATCTGTATATAGATATTGTATAAATAGTTCTGTGCAAAATGTCTTGTTTTTTTTCCAAAGTTAATGTGAGAAGTTTGTAAAAAAAAGTGGAGATGCCCAAGGAGGTCTAACAAACAAATAATAGCCTTTGTTTATGTAAAGGCTTCTCCTGAAAGACTTTGGTTCGAAGTTACAGCGAGGTTAGGGCAATAAACAAGATAAACTTGGACATTTCAAAAACGTATCTAGTGTAATGAAAGACGCTTTTTTAGGTGAAAAATTATTCTTAAAAAGTCATCTATAACACGAGTATGCATAGTATAAAATAGATTGTTATATTACTTACCTTCCAATTAAGAGGAACTTTCCGACAACATTTTGACGCTGGGTGGCCTGAAAGAATTTCTTTACTGTCATTCCTTCGCAAAAGCAGACGACAACTTTGGCGCGACTCGTTTCCATTAAGCTTTCGACGAGTCTATCAAAGGCTTCTTCGTTGGCGTTACTGTTGATATTATCACTGGTTGCGATGCAAACGTTGTAAGACTTGGCAAGTCTCTTAAACATATCCATTCCACTTGAACCATAGCTTCCTGGAAAGAAACGGAGACAATTCGGGGTTATAAGAACATAAAGTTATCTGAAGACGACATCTCATGCTAACAGCAAAAAGAAAATAATGTATAATAAGTGGGAAGTTGAAATAACGTTTCGATAGGAAATTATTAATTGTCGTTAGTTAACTCTCATTACGAAATGTTAAGAAATGTTAATCGTCGTCAGAAAATGTTAACTCGCATTCAGAAATATTTGGAAATGTCAACTCTCGGGGGGAAATGTTTGGTAATGTTACCTTTCGTTAGAAAATGTTAACTGTCGTTAGGAAATATTATGAAATGTAAATCGTTGTCAGGAAATGTTAACTCGCCAGCGTATATCAACCGCTGAAAGGAAATGTTAGGAAATGTTCACTGTTATTAGAAGATGTAATGAAATATTAACTCTCGTAAGGAAATATTTGGTAAGGATAACTTTTGTTAGGAAATGTTAACTGCCGTTCGGAACTGTAAGTAAATGTTCAATGTCGTTCAGAAATGTTCACTGTCGTTTGGAAAAGTTAATCATCGTAAGGAAATGTTCACAATCGTTAGAAAATGTTCATTGCTTTTAGAAAATCTTAGTTAATATTAAATGCCTTTAGGAAATGTTGGCAGATGTCAACTGTCGTTAGGAAATGTCGTAAAGAAATATTCACTGTCATAAGGAAATTTTAGAAAATGTTTGGAAATATTCAAAGTCGTTAGGAAATGTTAACAGTCACCAAGAAATGTTAACTGTCATAAGAAAATATTAGGAAATGTTCACCGTCGTTAGGAAATGTAAGGAAATGTTAACTGTCTTTAAGAAATGTCATCTGTCATAAGGAATGTTAACTGTCATTGGAAAATGTTAGGTAATGTTGAATGTCATTTGAAAATTTCAACTGGCCTCTATGTAATTTTTTTCTTGTTTCTAGGCAGAAATTGTTATTTCCCCAATTGATATGTCTAAAATAAAAGGAAAAAACCAGTTTATCACTTCAAAATTTCGCTTCTGTACTTCCGAGGATCGTACAACAAAAACGTAATAAGCGACCATATTTGAGGGCTGATAGGTGAAGTAATTTAAAATTACTGTTGCAAATCTTGAAAAAAATAGTTCTAAATAATCCCATTTATTTTTCTCTAACTTTAGTATAATGACACATAAATTTTGATTTATATGTTGTTTTCGTCTGAACTTCTCGAAATGAAAATGTACATATTCCACCTTTTCTTTTTCGTTCCACAAAAAATAAGTTAATTTCTACATTACATTATTCAGGACTGAAAAGACAAAATTTGAAAGGAATAATGGCCACTTTCTATACTTTTACATCATATGCAATTACAGAAATGATTTTTTTGTAACATAGTGTTATTAGTTCAACCCATGAGAATTCTATGGGATACTTGGATAATTGCATCAGTTCTGCTTCATTACGATGTCGACATCAATTTATTAAGTGCATTTTACACTGGAAATAGATGCATGCAATATATTAGACCATTAGAATAAAAAGATCAGTGTTTTCTGTATTGGATATTAAAATGTACAATGGAAGTTAAAGAATCAGTAGGGATCTTTTCAGAAAGATGTATGGATATATACGTACCAATATTTCTCAATCTCTTTCTTTCTCTCTCTCTCTCTCCATACATATATATATATGTGTGTGTATGTGTGTGTGTGTACATCTCTGCCACTGTCCCTATCTCTCTCACTCACTCCCTCTCTTTCTCTGTCTCTCTCTATCTCTGTCGCAGTCTCTCTCTCTCTCTGTATATATATATATATATATATATATATATATATATATATATATATATATATATATATATCTTTGTATCGGTCAATTCATGTCTCTGTTGGTATCTATCTTTGTAGCTGTCTTTATCAGTCTTTGTAGCTATCAATCTCTCCGTATGCCTCCCACACTCATTGTATCTATTTATCTGACTGTCTCTCTCTCTCTCTCTCTCTCTCTCTCTCTCTCTCTCTCTCTCTCTCCCTAAATTTGTCTATCTCTGTATTTGTCTATAACTTTCTGTCTCTGTTTATATATAAGTGTATTTCTTTCTTTCCTTCTCAGTATATTTCTGTTTCTCTCACTATTCTCTGTTTCTCTTTCTTACTCTTATTCTCTCTCTTCATATATATATATATATATATATATATATATATATATATATATATATATATATATATATATATATATACATATATATATAAGTCTAACACTCTTTGTATCTCTCTTTTGCTCTCTCTCTCTCTCTCTCTCTCTTTCCCTCGTTGTATCCGTCTCTTTCTTATCTCCTTCGGTATAACTCAGTCTGTTTATCTATTTACTTATTGTCTATCTGTCTGTCTGTCTGTCTTTGACTCTGTCTGTCAGTCTTTCTTTATAATATATATATATATATATATATATATATATATATATAACTGGTAATCATATTTAATTTGTGTATTCTTGCTGAGAAGTTGTCTAATGTGCTTTATATTGCGTTATCAAACTGAACAGTGTCAGCGATGCATTTATTTGATTTATATAGAATAATTTCTATAATAATAACAATTATCTTATAATAAATTATTTTAAACAGAAAAACAATTATCTCCAGAGATTTTTATCAAAAAAGCACAAATTTAATGCAGTTACTACAAAGCAATAAATATCGGATGTACATTTGAAAAAAAAGAAGTTTGTTTATTTCTGATTTACAATTTCGGTCGAAAAAACAAAACGGTTAATGCTTTGCTTCTAAAGACCAAAAAAGGGTCTCTTTCTGAAACTGCTATTCAACTACACGGGTATTTTTTGTTGGGTTTCTTTATTAAATGCCATATCAGCCAGCTTTTCTAGTTTATTGAATGCCTAACATAATCATTGCCGAAAAATAGTAACGTTTCTATTTAACCAATAGCTGGAAAGGCTTAGGCGTTCAACCTTTCCGAAGAGTATTAGTCCAAAAGTTAACTAGAGTTCGAACTCGCTTCCTGTGATGTCTCAGTCTAGCACATTAACCCTTACGTGACAGTGAATCAACTCAGCAGCGTCTGGGTGTGAAATAATAGATTGGTTGTATCTCTTATTTTAGAGGAAAGCGAGAAGGATTTAAAAAAAAAACTGATTCAGTGCAGTTCGCAGTCTCAGGTCAGTTTAAAGTTTGGCTTTCATTGGATGCGTTAAAGTCCGGTGATCAAAATTCAAAAAGTTAGAAGAGGGATTTTTTAGCTAAGAATTAGTTTGTCCAGAAATCGCTGAAGTGAGAGGTTGATGATTTCTCTCTCTCTCTCTCTCTCTCTCTCTCTCTCTCTCTCTGATCTGGCCGACTCCCCGGATTAGCGACCCGGATAAAACGTATGAGAAAAAAATTCATGATACTAATAAAACTGTGTACAAGAAAAGAAATGTCCGTATTATTTATCCTAATGAAACAGCATGAAGGGTCAGCCATTGAAGAAAAAGCAAGTAAAGAAAAAGGAAAAGATAGGCCATTGACAGACCAAGATGGCGATGCAACACTGGGTATGATTCTAAATCTGTATCCAGAGGTGAGACTTCAGTCCTGGATCTCCCGGTTTATTTACTGAAACCATCTGCACGAGTAGGGGGCAAAACAAAGTCAATTTTTAAGCGGAGTTAAACAGGATTAAATTCGAAGTCTCTCTTATGGTCAAGTGGCCATACCAAAAAGTTAAAGAGCCCAGTCTACCCTACTATTTACTCATTTCTGAAAGGATCTCTGGGATTAGGAAAAGGAAAACTCTAAATTCAAACTCACTTCATGACATTGTAAATTGATAAATCATGGACTGGATTCCTCCAGTCAAACCGTCATTGTGTTCAATATCGTTGTGGTAACTCCTGCGTGGAATGGGGCTATTTTGGCATCGACATTTTAATATCGACATGTTGGCGATCATTTTTTAACACTAAGCTGTTTTGGCACTAAATGAGCATGGCAGAAGTATTTTTGTGCTAAAACAAGAACAACAGCATCCAACGGGCAGCACAACAAACCAAGTAACGGTAACCAAGCAACACCAGCCGTCAAATAGACTGCTCCAGGGTTAGGATTCTAAGTTTGGAGGTAGGGTTCAGATTTTGCTTGGAATGTTCGAAATTCGAAAAAGGTTTGAAATACATTTACGCCAAATAGCACATTTTCTATATTGTAACACAATTTGATTCAAGTGCTGCAGGAGAATATTGACGTGGTTTGGCCGACAAGTATACGACGCATTTAATCTTTTGTATTTATTTTACTTTTTTTGATTTTGGTATATATCATAAGTCCAATTCTTTGTTCAATTATCAATATTTGGTCCTTCCTTACAATCTTATCAATCTATTCAAGAGATGACGAAAGCGCCAAAATAGTTGAGCGCCAAAATGACGGTGCCACAATGGGAGACTTTCATAGATCCAGACCCAGACCTAGAGTCTTGCAAGAAATAGTTATGAAATTTTTTTTGTGTTCCTTGAATCTTAAGTTTCATTAAGTGTGTATAAACAACAATGGTTCCTTAGGATATCGAGGGGGTGTCCTCCTGGTGTAATGGTTAAAGCGATGGACTGCGGAATCGTAGTAAGCGAGTTCGTACTTCAGTCGCGCTATTACGTTCACTTTCGGGCAAATACCCTTTGGAAAGGTATGAACACCCTTATCTTCCCAGCTATGGGTTAAATAGTACCACTACTGTTCTTCAAGGAGAATAGCTTTGACATTAAATAACCTACAAAGGTTGCAATGCCATTAAACAAAGAAACCAAACCAAACCTAGGATATTGAGGAAAATATCTGTTTCAAATACGAAAGTAGGACTTTATGTCTGATAACCTTATCTATCTATCGATCCCACTCACTCAGTATATTGGTCACTCAGTGACTCACTCTCTATCAATCGCACTCACTCTATATCTATATATCTATCGTCCTCATTCATTGGTCCGGGAGACTGGGGTTCAATCCCAGGTCGAGGCATACCAAAGATTCCCAAAATGGTACTTGATGTCTCCTTGCTTAACACTCAGTATAATAAGGTATGGATCAAGGGTAAAGGGGGCAATCCAGGGGAAGCAGTAGCACCCATCCCTACACCTCGGTGTTGTAGCTATTGAAAAAGGGACTTTCGGGTCACCCTCGGTTAAGGTCACCTGCTTTACTTATATTTGTATCTATCTATCTATCGATATGCAAATTCTTTTCTCTCTCTCCCACCACAACTCTATCATCGCTTTCTCTACCTTTTCCTACTTTTTTCCCAATCTTTCTCCACCTTTTTCTGCGTTGTGGTATATTTAAGAGCCCCTTCTCTCTTTCTCCCTATCTCTTGCAATCTACTGTCGCTCCGACTTTGGTAAAGCGTTTAGTTTCACGAAGGCAGCCACGTGTATATTCATTAACGAAAGTGTCACACACCTGAACGATAATTGGCATGGTGAAATGGTAAAACAAGGAACTGAAGTCCCTAAATCAATATGACCCGAGAAAGTATTGTGACATTGAGAGTCAAATCGAAGAACGGAACTATCCGTGTGGGCTGATGATAAAACCGTCAGAAACTGGAAGCAATCTTTGAAAATACAAAGTTAAAACGTCGTCTTTTATTAAGATCTATGCAGAGGGGCAAGGCCCTCCCCGCAACGAGTGTTCTGGATAAGATACTAAATCCTCTGATGGTGAGGCACCAGTCCTGGAGATTTGGAGAATGCCGAGAACGTCTTTCTTTCCATTACTCTCGGGTCCACTCTGACCCGGAGTGGTAATACCTGTTTGGGCCCCCTCTAAGGGGTTAAATGAACTGTTTGATTAATGTGCAAACAAATGAGTCATTTTGATTAAATAGTTCGTGTTACATATCAATACTTGGAACCATGTAACTGTGTGCAAATAAAACTATTGGTTTTTGATAACAATACTTGGAGCAGTTTTAGAGTGTACTAACAAATGATTGTAACTAAATGCAGTTATCTATGTTAAATAAGAATACTTGAAATCATTTAACAGTGTGCCTAAACTGAATTATAGGTATTACATAGCAATACTTAGAACCATTTAACTGTGTGCAAATAAAGCTGTTAGTGTGGAATACTTTGTACGGCGTGCAAACGGATGAGTAATGTTGAGTAGAATTATTAGTAGTTCAATAGCAATACTTGAAATATTTTAACTGTGTGCCTAAATTAGATAATTGGTATTACATGGCAAGACTTGCAACTACTTCACTGTATGTAAACAATTGATTAATATTGAATAAAATTATTAGTGTTCAATACTTGAAACAATTTAACATTTTAGTTGTTTGTTTTTTATGACATATCAACCTTTCAAGTTTATTTAATGCCAAATCCATTTTAGAAAAATAATCAGTTCTATTTCAAGAGTACAGTTTTAATGTCAAAACCGTTCCATTTCCAACAATTCAGTTTAGCATAAAAACGCAATTTAAAAGTAAGTACACAGTTTAATTGTTAAAAACATTTCTATTTCAAGCTATTCAGTTTAGTCAAACAGTTCTAATTCAAACAATTGTGATTAGTATAAGTATAGTTTTGTTTACACAAAGTTAGATACAATTTAGTTTTGTATATATATAGTTTTTGTTCTCACAGTTAAATGTCAAAAGAGTTCTATTCCGAACAATTCAGTTTAGTGTAAGTACAGTTTCAATGTCAAAAACAGTTCTATTTCAAACAAGTTAGTTTGGCATAAGTACGCAGTTTAGTTCTATTTGATCCATAGATAGAGCCCTATCAGGTGCTATTACTCCGGGCTAGAGTGGATCTGGGAGCGATGGCAAAAGAAGGTACTCTGCATTCCCTAAGATCCAGTATCACTGGAACCTCACCTTCAGACTGTTTAATGTCATATCTTAGACATTCGTTTTTTTTTGGGGGGGGGTCTTACCCCTCTGCAGAGGTACAGTCAGTGCATTCTACCGTCCCAGCCGACTGGGACGGTAGAATGCAGTGTGCATAAATTGAGTGTGCATAAATTGAATTATTCGTATTATATTGCGGTACTTGGAATCATTTATCTGTGTGCAAATTAACTTCAGTGTGAAATACTTGAAACTGTTTATCTGTGTACGTAAATTGAATTCGTGGTAGTCATTGCAATACTCAAATAAATGAATAGTGTTGAATAGAATTTAGAGTTAAATAACAACACTTGGAACCACTGCACTGTGTGCAAACAAATGATTGATGCTAAAAAGAATTTTTTTGTGTTAGATATCAATACTTTCAAGCATTCAACTGTAGCAGTAATCAATTATGTGGAAACAATTTAACTCTTTTTTTAATGAACTGCCTAGAAATTATTCACTTATATATATATATATATATATATATATATATATATATATATATATATATCTTATTTACCCAACCCCTTCGCTCGGGCAGGATATGACACAAGGTCAATTTTTAAGCGGAGTTTAACAGGTTTGAATTCAGAGTTTTCCTTCTCCTAGACTAGTTGCCTCACCAAGGCTGAAGAACCTAGTCTGTCCTACTATTTACCCATAGCTGGAGGGAGAATTATTGGATTCATACCTTTGACAAGGGTATTAGTGCTATGTGAAATGCAATCAGTCTCGTCCAGGATTTGAACTCGTGTCGCCGTGTTCATTTCCTACGACGATAACCATTACACCACGGGCACCTCCTATATATATATATGACCATTTAAATGTGAGCAAACAAATGAGTGATGTTGATTTACATTGTGTTGAATAGAAATACTTGAGGCTATCTTACTGTATGCAAACAATTGATTAATATTAAATTTAATTATTGATATTATGTAGAAATACTTGAAACTACTTACCTGTGTGCAATCAATTGACTAATATTGAATAGAATTATTAGTATTAGATAGGAATACTTGAAACCATTTTACTCTGTGCAAACAAATGGACTCTGGCTATTTTTATCTACAAACTATTTTACAGATCATATATGTTTAATATATATATATATATATATATATATATATATATATATATATATATATATATATATATATATATATATATATCAATGTTAGGAATATCAATTTATGTATAGATATATTAATTCATATAGGTACGTTGGTTGGGTTTTATGGCATCTAAACTCATGAATGATATTTAATGCCAAATCCTGTTTATTCATACATATAATAAATATGATTTGAAAAACGCATAGTTTTTAGTTAAGATTTTTAAACGAACAAGAGCTTAATTATCTGCACATAGTTATAAATTTTCGAGTATTTTTATGTAACACTATCACTTCAATTTAGCGTCAGTCATTTCTTTTCACAGTTAAAATGTTTCGAGTATTGCTAATTATTGCTTGTATACCATTAAATGCTTTTAAGAGTAGTGAAGTGATTAGAAGTCCACATTCTCCAAATCTTCAGGATCAAATTCAATTTAGTTTTGTATCCAGGACACTTGTCGGGAGGAGGTGCTGCCGCATTCTATAGCCTCCAACCGACTGGACTCTTTCAAGAAGAGGTAGTTTTGCAGCAACTAGGCAGATGTGTGGAATATCATCCGAGAAAGGTGTATCCTATTTACAGGTTACTCCGATTGAAGCAAGATTCAAGCAGAAGATGAAGTATTGTAAAACTAATTGGTCAAGGTCAGGCTATACTACCTTTATTGAAGTTTGTTATATAGAACCTAAACCGTCAAGCAAGCCCATTTTTTGACCTTCCATTGGTTAATATCGATGCCCTTGAAGAGAGAAGGCTTGAATAACGGTTATCTCATGAACGTCCAGACAAACTTACCCAGACTTGTGCCCAGATCCAAGCGCTGATACATATTTTTGAGAGATCGACGTGTTTGATTTTAAATAAAATCAGGTCTGTATGTGTGTCAAAGTACAATAAATCTCCCATTTGTACCAAAGGTAAAAAGGTTTTTACATTGGCCTTGTCTCAGTATCTAACTGTTCATCCACGGAGTTCATGTGTGGTACAAGATGGGTCACATGTGAGTTACTCCGAAGCAGACAAGTGTCCTGAAGGCAAAAGAGCCAATATTACCCAGTTTTCTCTGAACTTTCAACCCAACCCTTGTCCTTTTCAGGCGAAGTGGACAGATGATATCTTGGAGCAGGTAGGGATTTAGAACGAAATGAGACTAAAACAGCCTCATCCAGGGATTGACTTCATTCGTCCCGTCCGTTTTTCTACGCTGATGACCACTGCGGCATTTGCGCCTCCCTAAGTGTAGAGAATATCATTTCGTACGGAAAACTTGTTCTATCGGAATCCATCTGGTCCTCCCTGCATCTGATATAGTTTCCGTAGAAATAAATATGAAACACAGCTCTATTCGTTTTCCATTTAAATGCAAAAATGGTAAATTGCAATATACACAAGAAAGAATATGCAAATTAATATAAATTTATTATTTATTATTATTTAGTGATTTTTTTTAAATTTCTGAGCTCATTTTCACAATTTTTTTCAAAGTGTTTGCAATTTTATATTGTTAAAAGCCGGAATCACTCAAAGAATGAATATATTGTTAATGGCTTCATTGTTCCAAGGTTTCTTTGATACAAAAGAAAATAACGAAATTTGGAAAAATACTCTTTTGATTCCTGGAAATCGTTTTTATATTCTTATTGAAAATCTAAATACATTGTTTCATTTTAAGCGTCGCTACATAAACATCTTCAATTTCCTTCTTTTATAAAAAAAACGCACAAAAAACAAAAACCACAAACTCTTATCTGCTTCATCACAAACAGAAACGTAGTACATACATAATTATCTATATGTCTATCTCATTCGGATCCTTTCTTCTTCCCTATCTATCTATCTATCTATCTATCTATCAAAACATTAATAATAATAATAATAATAATAATAATAATAATAATAATAATAATAATATGATAATAGATTATCCTTACTGAAACTGAAGTTACAAAGGCTGAAATAGTCAATGAAATATAAGATACGTTTCTCCCAAAAAGTTTCTCGTAACATCGTGGTCATCAAACAAATAAATAAACAAATATATGTGTGTGCAAGTGTATGTGTGAGAGACAGAGCAAAACAGAGAGATAAAGACCGAGAGACAAAAAGGGAGTGGGAGAGGGAAAGGGAGAGGGAGAGGGTTCTTCATATGTGGACAGAAAATATTCATGATTTAGAGCCCTATTGTTGCATAATAATCATCAAATTGATACACATACGAATATTATTGATCTTTACTAGGTCTCTTTCAATTGAATCCTTGAGCCAGACTTGATATATATATATAGAAACAGAGTAAAATAGCCAATTTGATCGACTGCGGCATTGTATTAAGAGTGTTCGAACCCCCGTATATATATATATATATATATATATATATATATATATATATGCTTTTGTTATACTGCTTACTCATATTCACTGATATATTCATGTATTTTCATAGATATGTTCTTTGCCTCCAGGTAATGATCCGGATCTCACCAACGAGTTCGGAATCAAATTTGATTTTGTTAATTAAAAAGTTGATTGAATTAAATATAACAGCTTAATGATAAAAAAAAAGTCTCTCATCTCTAATGCGTGTGTGTATATGCGCACAAACAGATACACATACACACATACAGGCACACAGACACACATACCAGCTCAGACACACGCAGAGAGAGACGAAGACACACACAGAGATAAACAGACACACAGACATATCCACACAGGTACACACACACACACACACACAGATGACCTCATAGAGAATGAACACAGTGACCCGAGATCAAATCCTCGACGAAGCTGGTTGCATTTTACATAATGCTGATACCGTTGGAACAGGTATGAAGCCAACTATTCTCTCTTCAGCTATGGGTAAATAGTAGGGCAGACTGAGCTTTTTAACTTTGGTATAGCAACCGGTCTTAGAGAATGAAAACTCTGAATCCATGTCTCCACTGGAATAATTGATCTTGTCTCACATCCTGCAAGATTTCTGTAAATACACACACTCACACACTCACAGATACTGACAGAAACAAACACACACGCACAGACAGACAGACATACACATACACACACACACACACACACACACACACACACACACACACACACACACACATATATATATATATATATATATATATATATATATATATATATAGTCATATCCGTGTGTATGTGAGTGAGAGAGAGGGAGAGTTAAGAAATTACACATATTTAGGTTATAAAGTTAGAATAAAAACTTCATTTTCCGGCTCAATATCTAAACATTGTATCCCATATATAAGTTGATTTAATGGTTATTGTTGAATATCAAATCCAATATATATATATATATATATATATATATATATATATATATATATATATATATGATTTGTAAGCGAATAGGTTATATGTAATTTAAGCAAATTCTTAAAGACCATTTGTACTCAGTTAAACGGGGTATCAGGTATTGCTATCAAGCACAAATAATCATATTTAATATTAATCCTGTTTGATCACAGTTTAATGATTTCAAGAATTTCTATTCAACATTAGTAATTTTATTTATCTAGCATTTCTACGAAATAAAAATAATTTCCACACAGCTGTATGGTTTTAAATAACTGACAATAATATCTTGTAAATGATTGAAAAGTTCTATTTGATCCATAGATGGGAACCTATCGGGTTCTGTCACTCAGGATCAGAGTGGACCTGGGAGTAATAGTAAGGAAGGGGTACTCTACATTCCCCAAAGCTCCTTGACTGCAGCTACACCATCAGTCGAAGTTTAATATCATACCAAGGATTGTCGTATAGGGGTTTTCATCCTATCTCATACCAATACCCTTCTTCGACAAAGATGGCACTGACATTAATTTACCAACAAAGGTTGATATGCCATAAAACAAAGAAACCAAATCAGTATCAAAGTGACAAACACGTATCTCCCTCTGTGCATATATATATATATATATATATATATATATATATATGTTGAAACGATAGATTGTAGTGATTCTGACTGTATGATAGAAATAGGTGGAAAGTTGGATAAATCAAACACCTAACTCTGATTTAGATGCGTGATATTTCGTTCGTTTTATTCCATCGAACTTTTTCAAACAGATACTGTTTTCTGAGTTTTTCTATTTAAAAGCAAATGAGGGGAATGATAAAATGGTGGAGAGGTTATAGGTGTGGACAGATGAAGAGAGAGTTTAAAGTCAAATGTATCAGCTTTCATTAAAGATTTTTTGTTGTGAAAACGGATTTTAGGGAGCTGATAGGATAAAGTAGGGAAGGGTTTAAAGTCACTTTTTCGCAACAATAAATCTTCAATAAAACCTTATATAATTGAATTAAAACCCTTCCCTACTTTTATCCAACTTTCCACATATTTTTACCATATATATATATATATATATATATATATTTACAAACTCCTCCGCGAGGTCAGGATGTGACACAATGTCAATTTTTAAGTGCAGTTTAACAAATACCAAGACTAAAGAACTCAGTCTACCCAACTATTTGTCCATAGCTAGAAGGATAATTATCGGAATTCATACCTTTTTCAATCAATTTTTATATACAGATAGTTGATAGGCAGGTATTTGATGGGATGTATACAGGAAATTTACTTAAAAGTAAAAATCAGTGAAAAGCAAGAAAACATTAGGTATGTCTATTATTATTATTATGACTCATTAAAGTTTTTCACATCAGCATAAGCTGATGGTCTTTTACTGGAGTTTGAGTGACATCAAGTCTCCTCAAGTCTTCAGGACTCTTCTCAGTATTCTGGCCCTTTTCAATAATGCTGTTGTTTGGTTGGTCTCCACTCGGTCGCCAACTTCTAAATCTTCCAGGCCCTTTAATAATCCTTTAGTTACCGTGCCAAACGCACCAGTCACAATTGGTGTAATTGTCACCTTCATGTTCCGTAGTTTTTTCAATTCTCTAACAAGGTCAAGGTACTTATCTCTCTTTTCACATTCTTTCAGTTTTATTCTGTGATCTGCTAGGATAGCAAAGTCGACAATTTTGCAGATTTTCTTTTTTTTTTTTTTTTGTTGTTGATTATTATAAGATCTGGTCTTCGGACCGAGATTAGGTGATCCGTTTGTATATCAAAGCCCCACAGGAGTTTGTGAGTGTCATTTTCTGGGACAGCTGCTGGGTTGTGCATATACCATTTGTTGGCATGGTCAGATTTGAATTTCTTGCACATTTCTCAGTGGATCACCTGCCGACCTAATCATGTCAAGTCTTATATTCCTTCTGCGCTAATTTGCTGCATTCGCTTATTATGTGATTGATGGTTTCATCTCTGTCACCGCATAGTCTGCACTTACTATTTTGTTGTGTCTTATCTATCCTCGCTTTGATATGATTGGTTCTTACGGCGTTGTTTTGTGCTGTTATTAGAAGAGATTCTGTTTCTCTTAAAGTTTCCTTTTCTTAGCCGTGTCCAGTTTTTGTCGTGCAAGATGTTGTTTATTAGTCGTTTAAAACGCCCATGGAGTTGTTTTACCTCCCATTTTTGTTTCCTAGTTTTTGTCATTCTGTTATCTATCGTGTTGTCAGTATTTCTTCTGATGGCCGTAATCAGTCCTCCTTCGTGTTTTCTATGTAGTCTTCTAGTCGTTGTATGGATGCGTCACAGTTGTCTTCGATGCTGGTAAGTCCTCTTCCTCCCTCTTTTCTTGATACATATAGTCTGTCCACGTCGTCTCTGGGATGTAACGCCTTGTGCATGGTCATTTGTTTTCTAGTTCTTTGGTCTATTTGTCTAAGTTCATCTCTGGTCCACTTGAGAAAGGGTCCCGAGTATCTAAGGATTTAGCATTTATTCCTTTGATAATGTTTCTGCTATTGAGTTTTGTCTCGAGTAGTTTTCTAGTTCTCCTGATATATTCTTTTTGAATTTTGTTTTTCATTTCGACTTGTTTGATGGTGTTAGCCTCCAAGATTTCTAAGTATTCGTTTTCTGCAAGCGTTCTGATCTTGTCTTGATTTGGTAGTTCTATTCCGTCAGTTAGATGTCGTTTGCCACTTTTTATGACGAGCAGAGCGCATTTTTCAATGTCGAATTCCATCCCTATGTCTTGTCTGTATATTCTAATTGTGTGTATTAGGGTTTCCGGTTCTTTATTATTATTATTATTATTATTATTATTATTATTATTATTATTATTATTATTATTATACTCGAGAGGTTTTCATAACAACGCTAGCTGATGGAGTCTCACTGGATTTTGAGTGACAGCAAGTCTTCTCAAGTCTCCAGGACTCTTCTCAGTATTCCGGCCGATTTTGATAATGCTGTAGGGTCAAATATCAACTTCTTGCACAATTCCTAGAGGACCCCCTTCCCCATGCAGTCGTGTCTAGTCTTATAGTCGTTTTGTGCTAATTTGCTGTATTCGCTCATTATGTGATTAATCGTTTCGTCTCTATCATCACGTAACCTACACTTGTTACATCTTACCTGTTTTATCTTTAACATAGTTGGTCTTTATGAAGTTGTTTGAAGCTGCTATAAGAAGAAATTATTATTTTTGCTTTTTTGAGTTTTTCACACCAGCATTAGCTGGTCGTTTTTCACTGGAGTTTGAGTGAAAGCAAGTCTTTTCAAGAGTCAAGGCTCTTCTCTGTATTCTGGCTGATTTTGATTTGGCTGTAGTTTGAATGGTCTCCACATCTTATTTCCAAATACTTCCATGGCCTTGGCTGGTCCGTCTGGCATTCGTGCTGGATGGGGTATCGAAATCAATGGCAGATTCGAGGGCAAAAGGCCCCCGTTTTCGACTCGACCACCTTCGGGTGGGCGAACAGCAACATTGACACCTTTGTCCCCCATGTATAGCACTAGACCTTACAGTCCAATTTAAGCTATAAGCAGGCATACGTATCTGAACACAGATTTAGGTCTAAGACCGACTTGGCTCATTAGGCTCACATTGCACTTAGTGGGTCGATGAGCAGCACAGAACAGCAGGGTTCGAGTCTCGGCACGTGCCCGACTTTACCTCCCCTAATCCCCACCTTAAGTCTACCTTCGAGTCATTGACCTTGTGTCAAGTCCTGTCTAGTGGGAGGCAGAGACAAATATAACTTTTATTATTTCCAGATTTTTGTTTCATCTTTCCAGTCATTTGAGGATCGTTGTATGTGCATAAATTCCAGATGGTATCACTGTCATCTTCATGTTTAATATCTTCTTATTCTCTAGGAATTTATCTCTCTTTTCGCGTTCTTTTAATTTTACTCTCTGGTCTACCCGGACGGCAAAGTCCACTATTTGGCAGGTTCTCTGGGGGGGGGGGGTTGACTATCACTAAGTCTGGTCATTTGGCCCAGATTAGGTGATCTTTTTGATCTTAAAATTCATGAGAAATATCCAAGACAGATTCTGAGTTTTGCAAATACCATTTGGTTGTATGGTCAAATTTCAAATTTTGCACAATTCCCATATGGATCACCTTCTCCACCCAGTCGTACTATTATCATTATTAAGGTATATTATAATACCGGACATTGGAATAATGGTTAGAGTGTTCGCCATTGGCCCGGGAGACCTGGGTTCAATCCCAGGTCGAGTCATACTCAAAATTAGTCCTTGATGCTACTTTGCTTAACACTCAGCATTATAAGGTAAGGATCAAGGGTAAAGTGGAGCAATCTAGGGAAAGGAGTAGAGCCCTCCCCTACACCTCAGTGTAGTAGCTATTGAAAAGGGAGCTTTCGGGTGGCCATCGAATATGGTCGCCATAAAAAATAGGTGTTCAAGGTATGACAATAGTCTGCATCGGGGTGAGGTTTCAGTCGTGGTGTTTTGGGGTGTGCTGAGTCACGTATTACTTCTATGTCCATTTTGACCCGAAGTGCTAACCCCAGTCAGAGTCCTTCTATCGATCAAATAAATATGTTTGAAAAATATATGTATTGTATAGGAAAACTTGATACCTTGTTAGTGTAAATTATTTTTATCATGAAGAGTAACTGGAATCTATAACCAATTTCTAAGGATTATTATTAGTATCTTAAACCCATTTAACTGTGCAACAATAAATGATTATATACATATAATTATTATGAATACTTGAAGCCTTATAAATGTATGCAAATTATTTGTATTTGATCGGAATACTTGAATACATGCAGATATGCACAAATTATTTGTGCAAAGAATTATTACTTAAAGCTTTAATTGCGTTAAAACCAACCAACCAACCAACCATCCAATCACTAAACAAACAAACCGACCATCCACCAAAATGTCACAAACAGAAAAGCTGTTAATTAGAAGAACAAGGAATTAAATCAGTGAACATTGGTGCGCAAATGGAAAGCAGCAAATAGATAAATAAAATTTGACGGACAACTTCCGGTTTTCTTTTGCTTTTCACCGGAAATTAAACCATCAAGACAAAGCAATCGAAATGGCTGAGCGAGGAATCTGAACGTCCGCTGGTTTATAGAAATGTTGTTCGAGATCTTTGCAGTGATCTAAAAATAAAATGTGGGCTCTTCACGAGGTGTAATGGTTAGCAACCTGGATTAGCAAACCCTCATAGGTGAGTTCGAGTCTCATTAGGTGCCATATTCATACGGCACAATGCCGTCTGAATATGGAACCTAATGAAACTCGAACAAAAAAAAAGCTTAGTAAATTACTAAAAATGAAGTTTTGCACTTCACGTAGTGTAATGGTTAACAAACCTTCACGAGTGAATTTAAGTCTCCCTGGAACCCCAAACTTCAGGCCTTGTGCCATAACAAAGCTAATCTTCGTAAATAACTAAAAATAATGAAAAAGTTATAAATAATTTGCATACAATAAAAAAGTTACTGCTTTTTAGAAATACACAGTTGTATATTTCTAAAAAGCAGTAACTTTTTCATTTGAGATAAGTTCCCGGTTTTTTCTAGACTCGTAATGTATTTCAAGTATTCAGTATTTTCCGCCATAAAACAAAAATATAGAAAAAACGTTCACGTCTGGAGTTGTTTACTTCTTCCAGGAATTATTCGATTATTTGGAACTGCAGACTTTCAAAAGCAAAATCTATTTGATACTCCCTAAAAATGAAAAATCTTTGATTCGCCCTAGAAATGAAAAATCTTTGATACTTCCAAAAATGAAAAAAAATCTTTGATGCTCCTTAAAAAGGAAAAATCTTTGATACTCCCTAGAAATGAAAAATCTTTGATACTCCCTAAAAATAAAAAAAATTGATACTCTCTAAAAATGAAAAATTTTTGAAACGCCCTAAAAACGATATTTTAAAAATTCTTTTGATAAAACCTAGAAAAAGGAATTTTTTTATACAACTTAAGAACAAACATTGTTTTGATACAATAAAAACATGCAGTAAAAACAAAAATTCTGTTAATTCAACTGAAAAAGCAAAACTATTTGTTAGAAAGAAAAAAAGAAAGAAAGAAAGAAAGAAATCAGGTAATCAATTACACAAAGAAAAAGGAAAGAAAAACAGGAAATCCCATTCAAAAAGAAAGAAAAACAAAAGAAATCCAAAGCAGAATGAATGGATTCGAAGGAAAAACGAAAAAAAAAAGGAAGATACAAAGCAATGCAAGCAAAATAAGAAAGAAAGAAAGAAAGAAAATGAGAAAGAATTTTGTGCAAAAATAAAGAAATTCGAGACAAGAAGACAAAAATAAAGAAAAAAAGTGATAGAAATTTTAAGGCAAAAAGAAAGAAAGAAAAAAAAATCCAAATCAGAAAGAATTTTCAGAAAGAAAGAAAGAAAGAAAGAAAGAAAGAAAGAAATTAACAAAAACAAAATAAAGAAAACAAAGAAAAAAGGCAGATCGCCGGTTACAAAAAATGACAGCGTTGAGCAGACCTAATTACGCATGGCCATGCGCATGCGTGAACAGCAATCAGACCTGCGTGCGCCGTTAATACATTAGACGCTTTCCTGTCCCGATGACACATTGCAACTGACAAAGAGAGAGAGAGAGAGAGAGAGACTGAGAGAGAGAGAGAAAGAGAGAGAGAGAGAGAGAAGCCCTTCGTATTTGAAAGTAGGAAGCAGTGTGTGCGTGTGTGTCAGGCGGGGTGCCGCCTGCCTGTTGCATTTGATCGACTGTCATCATCAATGATCTGTTTCTCAGTCTCAATTCGTACTGTCTCCTCCACCAATCTGAAATATCACGAGTAGTCAGCAAATGGAAAAAGACAAGAAAGTGAACGGAGAATAACGAATGAGTCAGAAGAGAAGGAATGAGGTGAGAGAGCATGAGAACGAGGACGAGAAGGGGGGAATTAGAGTAGAGAGGGGGCTAGGTATAGACGGGAAGAAAAGAGTGTAAGAGAGAGAGAGAGGGAGAGAGAGAGAACATAATGAGAAACAGGGACGTATACACACACGCATACTGAGAGAGAGAGAGAGTGTGTGTGTGTGAGAGAAAGGGAAGGATAAAGAAAAAATATGTGATAGATAATAAAGTAAAGAGGGAGATAGGCATCCAGCGGGAAGAAAAGAGAATGAAGAGAGAGAGAGAGAGAGAGAAAGAAAGAAAAAAAGAAAGAAAGAAAAGAGTGAGAAAGCGAAGAAAATAAGAAAGAGTGTCAAAGAGAGCGTAAACAAGGTAGAGAGAGAGAGAGAGAGAGAGAGAGAGACGCAAAACTACCAATTATATAAGGTTATCTAGCGTTGCCTGAGATAGGAGATCGGAGGGGTAACCTTAATGTTGGTATTCTCGTCGGCTGAGGCTGTTGAATAACTCCGACTGCATTTCTGCTGAGGGGTGAGACGCATATTTCCATGAGTGCTTTCGATACGACACCAAACCATCTGATGGTGAGGTTTGAGTTTTTGAGCTTTGCTGAAATTGGAGTGCCCCTTTATTGCCCTTACTTCTAATTCCACCCTGACTCGGAGCGGTGGTACTGATTAAGGTCCCATCTATGCGTCAAGTAGAACTGTTTAACCATCTAACAGTGCAAAATGACTTAAATTGAACTGGTAATGTTAAACAGAAATACTTGAAAGCCATTTAACTGTGTGAAAGTGAATGAGTAACATTTAATAGGATTTATTAGTGTTGAATCGCAGTACTTAAAAGCCCATAACAGAGTGCAGCACTTGAATTATTGGTATTACATTGCAATACTTGGAACCACTTGACTATGTACAAATTTATGAAGAATTTTAAATGGAATTATTAGTCTTAGATAGGAATACTTGAAATCCCATTGCTGTGCTGAAAGAATTGTAGCACTTAAAATTGTGTGCCAACGAATTTAGCTCCAAATTTTTAAAAATAAAATTATCTACAAACTATTCATAACAAATCATATATGTATAACTATTTAACTATCAACAAACAAATGACTACAGTAAAATTACATTTTTAGTTTTAGATACCAATATTATTTTTCCAATATGCTTAGTTTCTCCAGAAAATTCAAAATGAGCTCTTAAAAAATCAATTTTTAAGAAGAATACTGCTATGGTGATATACCCCATGGCGTCACTGCATGGACCCTTCCTGACACTATAAATAGTGACTGACTGACTAAACAAGTGAAGTGAGTCTTGTCAGTTACCAGTAACCGTTTCCGTCTGTATTTCCGTAAATATATACTGCTGTAGACCTTACATCTCTTTGTGTTATTCATTTCTGGCCCTTCAAGACCACAAAAAATACTCCAGAGCTCTGCTGTCATTATTTAAGATATGATTAAAATATATATGAAGGTTGTTCAGAGTATTCTGTCCGATTTTTGTATAAATTGTTTAAATTTTGCTCTAACGTGTGTATTTTGGTAATAGTTGAATTAAAAAAATCGCATTACTAATGATAAAAATGTTCTCTGTTGATATTTTTCTCACTTCTTTCAGAATTTGATTCTGAAGGTTATATGTCCCTAATCATGAACTGGCAAAAAAGAGAAGATGCATTTTTTTTGGCATGAGTTGAAGCTTCGTCATAATTTTGCTTCATGAAAATACTCGGCCACATGTTGTCAGGATGACATTGTTGAAGTTCACTAATTTGGCATATAACACTTTGCCATGTCTTCCATATTTTACTGATCTCTCACCAACCGACTATCATTTTTCTTCAAGCATCTGGACACAAAAAAAAAACAACAAAAAACGACAGAAAACATTCAAGAGAAGAAGTAGAAACTGCATTAAAAGATTTCTTAGCTGATACCAAGAGACCTTTTGAATTTTAAATAAGCTTATTAATCGATGGCAGACATACATTGATGTGCAGTGATTGTATGTTGACTGGATAAATCACAGTTTAAATTCATTAATTCAGGAATAAAAGTTTATTCTAATATCGGACATTATTTTTCAAACAGTCTAATAAAAGATTTATGATTATTTTTAAAAATTTTTTATTACTTTCAGTGAGAGACGCAAAAAGTTTCACGGTTATCGCTGAAAGGAGAGGAATTCGGTAAATTGAGTTTGTTTATTTGTTTAACGGCATATCAACACTTTCTGGGTTATTTTATGTCAAAATTTCATTTATTTGATGTTTGGTTTTAAATTGTTAAGAAGAAGAATAAAAGAAGAAGAAGAAAGACAGAGTGGGGAGAGAGAGAGAGAGAGAGAGAGAGAGAGAGAGAGAGAGGAAAAGGAGTGAGAAAGAGAAAGATAGACAGAGAGGTTTCTTTTTTTTAATGGCGTATCAATTTATTATGGGTTATTCAATATCAAAAATTGATTTATTTGTAAATTTGTTAATTGTGATCACTATATTTTGAATATTCTGTTTTTATTAACTAATATCTTCCGCTTGCAGTTACATGGTTTCAAGTATTCCTGTGTAAGAGGCAACGAATAAACAGCAGGGCAGTCTGTGTTCTTTAGCCTTGTTGAGGCAATCAATCTAAAAGAAGGAAAATTCTGAATTCAAAGCATTTGTACTCCACTTTAGAAATATTGATCTTGTCTCATATCAAGCCCGTGGCTGAGAGCTTGTACATATGAGATAACATGGAAACAAGTTTCTTGTAGCATGACGTTGATACATCTATTTAGTAAGGGGTGAAGGATTCTAATAAGCATTTCATAGTTAACAGCTCTCCATGATGATATTGATGCTTCTATTTAGAAAAGGAGTGAAGGATTCAAATTCCTATTTCATAGTTATGTCAATTTTACTGAAAATTTGGATAATTAAAAAAATGATTATTGCTGAAACAGACCCTCCACCTCCACAAAAAAAAAATTATTGCAAATTGGACTGGAAGTTATTTTATTCTTTAAGTTAGAGCATTTTAAGTGTATTGCTATAAGAGAAATCTCTATATGATGTAATGATTTTGCTGGAATACAGTTACACACTCAGAAACAATGATCATTTTTCTAATAGATTTATTACACTAACCGGATGTATGTGTGTCTAACCCCAATAATTTACCAACAATTATTTGGCTTGGTTGGTTCGTGTTTTTTCGGCATATCAACATTTGTGAGTCATTTAATGCCAAATACTCTTCACATATATATATATATATATATATATATATATATATAAAAGAAGGACCTTTAAAATTTACTCATATTTTTGTAATAATATTTATTTTAGGAGACCCTATATATCTTTTAAAATGTTACATCTAAGATTCAAATCTTACATTTAAAAAAATATAGGGCCTGCAAAAATAAATATTATTTAAAAAAATATGATTACTTTTTAAAGGTTTTTCTTTTATATGGAATTATTTGTTCTGTATTTTAATTTATCATTATTTTACATGGAGCTCTCGATTGAATTTTGAATTAAATTGATATTAAAGAAAGAAAATCCCAAAATAGAATCGTTCCGTAAAACATCTGACTTGGCTTTGGAATATATATATATATATATATATATATATATATATATATATATATAAAATGTAAATTAATAGTTTGAAGGTAAAAAATTTAAACCAACCAGAATTAATTTGTTTGCACAGAGTTAAATTATTTCAAGTATTGTTATCGAACCCTGATTGTTCTATTTTTACTTAGTTAAATGGTTTCGTCTGGTTTCTTTATTTAAGGGCATATCAACTTTCGTAGATTATTCAATCGTAGTGTTATCTGGTCGGGTGTGGCTTGGTGAGTGGATTATTTTCCTTCGGCCTCAGGGGGCCTTCCCCCAGGCTTTTACCCCCTTTCGAGGGGGGTTGGGTTCATTGCCCGGCGCCTGAGGCGCCCCTAACAAGGGGAATGCCGAAGGGGCCGAGGGTATTTTTGACAAACTCCGGGCGCGTGTGGGCTACGGCGCTGCGCCCGGTCCCACCCAAAAAAAAGGCCTTGTGCCATACATGCCCGTAAGGTGGGGCGTGCATCAAATACCGTAGTGTTATCTGGTCGGGTGTGACTTGCTGAGTGGATTATTTTCCTTCGGCCTCAGGGGGCCTTCCCCCAGGCTTTTACCCCCTTTCGAGGGGGGTTGGGTTAATTGCCCGGCGCCTGAGGCGCCCCTAACAAGGGGAATGCCGACGGGGCCGAGGGTATTTTTGGGAACTCCGGGCGCGTGTGGGCTACGGCCCTGCGCCTGGTCCCACCTAAAAAAAGGCCTCGTGCCATACTTGCCCGTAAGGTGGGGCGGTCAACAAATACCTTCAATCGTAGTGTTATCCATATAGAGGAATAGCAGGGATGTGGAGGTTTCTTCATTTTCCAAGGGTATTTGTCTGAATGTGAACGTAATAGCGTGACTGAAATTCAAAATTGCTTACTTCGTGGTCATATATACATAGGATTTGTTAACGAATATTTTGTCGGTAACATTTCAAATGAGACAGAGCTCATTTGTTTGCACACAGTTAAATGGTGTTACTATTTAACACAAACAGTTTTATTTACACACAGTTAAATGATTTTAAGTATTGCTACGTAATATTAATGATTCAATTGAACATCAGTCATTTGTTGGCACATACGGAAACGGTTTGTCAGTACTACTTTATTCATAGATAGGCACTACCAGTGGGCGTAATGGCAAGTGCCTCACCATCAAATGCAGTTGATTTTCATATCAGGAATACTCACTGGGGGTGGGGTATTTACTTCTCTGTAGAAATGCAGTGGGTCTATTCCACAGCCCTTGTAGATTAGGCTGGCAATTACTTGGTTTCAAATTACTATTTATAATAATAAGCAATTATATCCAAGTAACTATACGCAATTAAAAAATTGGCACCCAGTTAAATGGTTTCATGTATTCCAATGTAACATGAATCTTAATAATAATAATAATAATGCTTTGAAACATGAAGGTTACGGTGATACCACTTAATGGAACGGTCTCCAACGGGACTGGAAGTGTTGGAAACGAACCAAAACCATCGAAACTACAGCATTGTTGAGATAGGCCAGAATACTGAGAAGAGTCCTGGATACCTGGGGAGACTTTCTGTTGCTCAGACTCCAATGAAAGACCATCAGATAACGTTGGTGGAAAAAACTACCAAATAATAATAATAATTTATTTACACACAGTTATATGGTTTCACGTATTCCTATGTAATTCTAATAATTTCCAAATCTGGTTGGCTCTTAAATGGGATCCTAAAAGGGACTACCACTCCTGGGAGTAATGGCATTGAAGGAGTACTCCACACATCCCGAGCCTTAAAAGTTGACATTCACCACTTGATGCAGGTTAATGTTATTCCCTGGGCACCCGTTTACTAATGAGGCGATGAATTCTAATCATTGCTAGCAGGGTAGACGATCCATGTTCAAATTTGGGACGAGCCAGGGATACGGCCGTAGAAATATGAAAATTTCTCAAGATTCAATATTTTATAATGTAAGATCAACAAGTATTACTTATTGGTCACCCTAATTGTGTGGGGTTGGGTTTACTGTGGGATAGTCCCACTATTTTAGTGAAAGTTGGTTTCCCGCTGTCCGAATATGGTAAAAAACAAGGTAACAAGCCATGCACAATCGTACTTCACTATTTACGCTTAATTCCAGTCAGTTCTCTCTCTTTACCGATTATTATATACTATCCAATTAAATTTGGCTGGTTGGTTTTATGACATATTAATCCTTGTGAGTGAAATAAAGCCAAATTTTATATATATATATATATATATATATATATATATATATATAGGATTTGTAAGCGAATAGTTTATAGATAACTTTAGTTTTAAATGAGTAGTGAAAGCTATTTTGTTTTCTCACTGTTAAATGGTTACAAGTATTTCTTTCCAACATCAATAATTTTATCTAATATTTATCATTTGTTTACGCACACACTTTTATTATAAATGTTGTTAAGTAATCCTATCAATCAACTGTCTGATTTTTTGAGATGAGGCTTGATGGGCAATATTTTGTGTGAGTTTTTGGACTGTTATCCTCATCTTTATTGTTGTTAGTTTTAACACAACGTTTCGTCCGCTGAATCCTCCGACCTTCATCGGGTCACCCTGATTTATTCGGGCATGGAAACGATTCAACCAAGGAAATCATTTTAAAGCACATGTAATTCTATTAAATCTTAATCATTTGCTTGTTCACAGTTAAATCGTTTCAATTATTTCTATCTAATATTGATATTTCTACTTATCTAGTATTCCTGTTTTATACAAATAATTTGCTCATAACTTTACGGTTTTAAATGACTATTCATTATTATCCTTAGTAAATAAGAGAGCAGTTCTATTTGACCGATTGATGAGACCCTAAAACTACTAGTCAGAGTGGACCTGAGAGTAATGGTAATGAAGGGGTACTCCACATTCTCCAAAACTCCTAGACTGGTGTCTCATCATTATTAGATAAAGTTTAATGTCATATCAAAGACACTCGTTAAAAGGAGGGACTTACTCCTCTGCAGAAGTGTATTTTACAGCCTCAGCCGGTAAGGTCGCCAAATGAATTTGAAATTAGTCAGCGTATATCATCATTTTCCGATTAAGTAATCTATCATAGATGTCGGTTTGAGGAATCTTATTTAATTAAAAGCTAGCGTTAAGAGCATTTCAAGATAAACTCGGTTGTCAGTTTTTGGTCGGAGTTTTAGACCTTCCACCTCAGATACACCTTAAAAGTACTCCGAATTACGTATAGTTCAGTCAAGTGGTATATCAACCTTAGTGGGATATTTAATGCTAAATCCATCCTTGTAGAAGAACGGTGGTGAAACTATTTAACCGTTAGCTTAGTAGATAACGAGGTCTTATAACTTTCCACAGGGTATTAGTGCGAAAGTGAACGTGCCAGCCTGACTTCTCGTAATTATTAATATAAAATATAGTTACTTGAAGCTATAAAATTACCGCAGTTCTATCTATCTATCTAGCTAGCAAGCTAGCTTAGTCTTAGTCGCTCCTATTGGTTCAGGTTGGCGTTTATATCATTTTTACAGACTTTCATTATCCTCATTTTACTCTTTTGAGAGTTTTTCACACCAGCCTTAGCTGATGGTTTTCCACTGGGTCTGAGTGACAGCAAGTCTCCTCAAGTCTCCAGGACCTTTCTTAGTTATTTGGGTGATTTCAACACTGGTGTAGTTTCCATGGTCTCTACTTGTCTTATTATATCCATGTCTTCCAGTTCCTGCATCAATCCTTTGGTAACTGTACCGAGTGAGCCAATTACAATAGGTATCACCGTCACTCATGTTCCATAGTTTATTATTATTATTATTATTATTATTATTATTATTATTATTATTATTGTGAGCTTTCACACTTGTTTTCACATGCAGTTTTTACGGAAGTCTAAATTAGAGGTCTCCTCAGGTCTACAGGACTCTTCTCAGCATTCTAGCCTATTCTAATAATGCTGTAGTCTGGATGGTTTCCACTTGTATTCTTATTCGCAAGACTTTCAGGCCCTTCACCAATTCTTTGGGGATTGTACCAAGCGCACCAATAACATTTAGTATCGATGTCACCTTTATATTTCATAATTTTTTCTCTTTGGCAAGGTCTTATTACTTATCTCACTTTTGCTTTCTTTTAATTTTTCTATGTGGTCTTCCAGCGGCGGGGGGCGATTATATTACTCCTTGTGAGTTTTTCACACCAGCGTTAGATGATGATTTTTCACTGGAGGCCGACTGGCAGCAAATCCCCTCAAGTCTCCAGGACTCTTTTCAGTATTCTGCCCGACATCAACAATGTTGTAGTTTGGACAGTCTTTGCTTGTCTTCCGATTTCCAATTCATCTAGTCCTTTTACTAAGCTTTGGGGATTGTTCCAGGTGCACCAATAACGGTTGGTATCACCGTCACTTTCATGTTCCATGGCTTTTTTTTAGTTTTCTGACAAGATCTGAGTATTTGTCTCTTTTTACGTTTTCTTTGATTTTCACTCTGTGGTTGACAAGAACGGCAGGTTCTCTTTTTTGTTGTTAAATGTTACTAAATTTGGTCTTCCCGCCGGGATTAGGTGATCTGTTTGTATATCAAATCTCAGAGAATTTTGTGTCTCTCATTCTCCAGGACGGATTCTGGTTTTTAGGTATACTATCTGCCAAATTCTTCTTCTTCTTCTTCTTCTTCTTCTTCTTCTTCTTCTTCTTCTTCTTCTTCTTCTTCTTCTTACAAGGCTTTTACACCAGTGTTAGACAGCTAGTCTCCTCAAGTCTCTAGCACTCTTATGAGTATTCTTGCTGATCTTAACAATACTGTGTGGTCTGGATCATTTCGATTCTTCCCACATTTTTTTTTTAGTTCTCTGATAAGGTTGAAGTATTTGTCTATCGATTTGCTTCCTTTAATTTTCACTCTGTCGTCGGCCGAGACGGGAAAATACTGGAGACAGAACTTCCTCTTTTTTTTCTAATTGAAGACTAAGTCTCGTATTCTAGCCGGGATTTGGTCCGTTTTTGTCTCAAAATCCTAGGATGGAGTCTGATTTGTGCACCATTTCGAAGTATGCTCAAATTTCAGTCTCTTGCACAGTTCTCAGATGATCACCTTCCCCTACCCAGTTATGCTTAGTCTTATATTCCTTTTGTACAAGTGTGCTACATTCGCTTTCTCATTCTTCTCATAACCTCCACTTGCTTTCTGTTGCGTATTATCTATTTTCTGTAGTGTATTATCGATTTTCTGTTGCGTGTTATCGATTTTCGCTTTTATATAATTGGTTCTTATGGCGTTGTTTTATGCAGCAATAATTATTATTATCATGATTATTCCTAGAAGTTGTAGTTGTAGTTCTGTAGTATTCTACCTTCAATTTCATATTCATTGTGGGTACAAATATTAATAAACTAGCTGTTTTGAGATATTATTTTAAACAGGACCTCGAATCCACTGAATTTGCTCTGCTCACGCAGTAAATGAAACAATATATGACCGAATAGACTTGTGTTATTCTTATGTTATATACTTAACTAATAGATAATGAATTACACCCCAAAGAAATACTGTGCGTCTCTTGGCTCCCATAAAAAAAGTCGCTGGCCATAACGTGATCGTTTCTCAATAATAACAACAATGCATTTCTTTTTTTTTTTTTTTTTGAGCCAATATGGCAACTTCGATCTTCAGCAAGCAGACAAAACATTAAATTAAACAATAAAACCCAAATCCCACAAGTGAAATAAAATAAACCATTGTCTTTCACGAGAAAAAAGGAATCTAACAATTATATTAAATTTGCGGTACAATTGAATTTTTCGCCGAGTTGAATCCAAGATTTTGATAACATGGAGCACAAAGGTTACTTTTTAATTGGCTAATGTCCAAAAAACATCAACCCCCTTGGGGGAGGGGGAAATCCGACCCACCCTGGGTAAATATTAATATAAAAATATTAGGAATACTGCCGATTATATTTAATCCTTTTGACAGAATATCAATAGGATAATCTGGCTAAAAGAGGGGACACACGCACACACATGAGCGCGCACACCCCCACCCCCACTCAGGCACACAAATGGATTCATACTCAATGTATATGCATATTTATTAGAAGAAGAGAATTGAGGGGAGAAACGGGAAAAAGAGAAACCAGAGTGACACGTTTTGCTATGCGAGTAGCTCTTCTTCAGGATGCATTAATTCTGCAAAAACAAAATTACTTGAAAAACGAGAGGTATGATACTAAGTTTAAGGTAATGTTGGGCGGGTTTTAATCACAGCCTGTAGAGTCCTACGGGTCTAGCCACACTGAAGAGTTGTGATACAACGAAACAGTCTGTCTGTGGAGGACAATATATATATATATATATATATATATAACCAAGCCGAAACACTACTGCATAGTTTGGAACGAGCAGCCGCAGGCATAGGCCTCTATGTCAATGCACACAAAACGGAATATATGTGCTATAATCAAACGGGTGACATCTCCACTCTAGACGGAACCCCTCTTAAACTAGTAGACAAATTCACATACCGAGGAAGCAGCGTCGCATCAACCGAAAAGGACATCGACACGAGGTTAACGAAGGCATGGACAGCTATCAATAGGCTATCGATTAAATGGAAATCAGACCTAACCGATAAAATGAAACGCAGTTTCTTCCAAGCAGCGGTCGCATCGATACTGCTATACGGCTGCACTACATGGACGCTAACAAAACGACTGGAGAAGAAGCTAGACGGCAATTACACAAGAATGCTGCGAGCAATCTTGAACAAGTCCTGGCGGCAGCACCCCACAAGACACCAACTGTACGACCACCTGCCTCCTATCACGAAAACTATTCAAGTTAGACGAACCAGACATGCAGGACACTGCTGGAGAAGCAGGGACGAACTCATAAGTAATGTACTCTTATGGACCCCGACACATGGCCGAGCAAAGGCCGGACGACCAGTACGAACATGCAATCAGCTACTATGTGAGGATACGGGATGTTGTCCAGAAGACCTGCCGGAGGCGATGAACGATAGGTAAAAGTTGCGAGAGAGGGTCAGGGATATCCGTGCTTCCAGCACGACATGATGATATATATATATATATATATATATATATATATATATATATATATATATCATAACAATAAAACAAGGGTAGAGTGTTTGCCAATGTCTCGGGAGACTGGAGTACAATCCCAGGTCGGAGCATACCAAAGACTCAAAAAATGGTACTTAATTAGACTCCAGTATAAACACCCCTGAAGGAGTAAAATAAATATAATGATAATAATATGGTACTTTACACTCTGCACTATAAGGTATGTATCAATTGGAAAGTGGGGTAATCCAGAGAAATGAATCGCACCCTGTCCTACAGCTCGGTGTAGTAGCTATTGAAAAGGGAGCCTTCGTGTCACCCTTGACAATGGTCACCAACTTTACTTTATTTTTTATATATAAATATAAAGCAATATATATATATATATATATATATATAGAGAGAGAGAGAGAGAGTACTGACTTCACAGATTCCTTAGATTATGTTGCTATCCTTCCCTGTTATCCATCACTCTAAGTAAATTCTCTTGACTGCAGTCAGTCAGTTTCCGCACGGGACAGACGAATATAAGTTTTAGCTCGTCGGTCAGAACTTTAGGTAAAAGTTCAAGCCTTACATTCGTACTGACACAGCAACAAATTGGAAGTATTCCTGTTTTATTTTTATCAGAAAGATAAGATTTCCATAAAGTCGTCAACCTGTCAATAGCATTCTTCATCTTTCCTATGTGTATGTTAACAGCGCTTTCAGGTGATGAGAAATTGCTTCCGAACTGACCGACAAATTTCAAAGACTTATCCCTTTATATGGAGATGGCACCATCGCGATTAAAAACCATGGACTCTGTTTTATTCGAGTTTACGACCTAGCCCATACTTTTTGATGCCTGATGCAGGCTATGCTACAGAGATTCTGCTTAAATAGGTGTATTTGCACGAAGTGCTGGATAATCTGCATCGTCTCTATCAATACTAGTTTCTTTGGTATATCGTCAACTTCTTGTCTTTTAAGCGGGGGACCGTTTTTTTTTCAATTAGATCTATTGACGTTCCTAGTACCAAATATTGGTTGACTATAAAAAGAAATGGTGCCAATGTCTGTATACGAGGGTCATCTTATTAATTAGGGGAAGTTTTTGATAAAAGCAAAATAATTTTGTTATCATTATAGTTTCCCATAAATACAAATTCTGTATTGTTTGGCATTGGTTTAGAGCATTTTACTCTTGCAAAAATATTTCTTTTAAGGTAATTCAAAATGTCTTGAACAGAAATCTGTCTTTAAATTTTCAATTAAAATATGACCTTCGTATATATAAAGGATAATAAAATCCTCGAAGGTAGTTGTATTGTAATTCTATAGGAACAATTAATTGAAGATATATCATTTTTTTAAAGTAATTTCTTAGTAAGAAAGATTTATTTCCCAATTTTTTTCTAAATAAATTGAAAAGAGAAACTTTTTTTTATTCAGCCTTTGTTTTGTGAATGAGGAAATTATATTTAAAAAAAATAGTGACTATATTAGATGTCTGATTTGGGGAAGGACTTTCCATTAGAGTCAAATAACGACTCAGTTCTAAACATGTCATCATTTCTTTTCTGATACCGTTGTAAAAATACAAGTAAATTTGATTCCTCTGTTGTTTTTTGCTGGCTTTATGCGAATGAAATATGCAAATTTTACAGTTTTTACTCAAAGAATTGGTTTATTTTTAAATATCATTCTTCTGGAAAAAAGCCAAGTTATCACAGAATAAAAACCATTTTCTAAGTTTTTACAACATCAGTAATTAAGAAATAAGGCAGTCTATCTAGGAACATTATTTGTGATATTTAAAGTTATCTACTATAGAAAAGCAACATTTTTAGGGAACAATGGCCATTTACAATAGTTTTATAAGATAATCAATAAATAAATCATTCATAATTTCCAGGAATAAAATTTGTTTTACATTGGCCTACTGTATATCACGTGGTACAACTAAACTTAATTCACCGTGATTTAAAAAAAAATTTTTGTTTGTTTTTGTTTCTTTTGTGCATGTGCGTATATGTATCTGTGTGTGTGTGTGTGTGTGTGTGTGTGTGTGTGTGTGTGTGTGTGTGTGCGTGTGTGTGTGTGTGTATGTGCGTGTGTGATAGAGAGAAAAGGAGAGAGAGAGAGAGAGAGAGAGAGAGAGAGAGAGAGAGAGAAAGAGAGAGGATCCTATGCTCACCACGGAACTTAAATATTACATTTCTAAATGAATCTTGAAGTAGTCACATATTATTTTTGTCTAGAAAAATCTCTTGCTGGTATTTTCCTTCAACTTATAGTTGCCCAGTTGGCTGGGGCTGTAGAATATACCAACTGCTTCTTTGCAGAAGGGTATGCCCCCCACCAAACGAGTGTCCTGATATGACACTAAACAATCTGATAGTAAGGTCCCAGTAATGCTGTGGCATTGGGGAATACGGATCACCCCTTCATTGACATTGCTCCCAGGTCCACTCTGGCCCGGCGTGGTAGCACCTGATAGGACCCTATCTATGGGTTAAATAGAACTAACTGCATACTTATGCTAAACTGATTTGTTTGATTAAACTGAATAGCTTGAAATAGATGTTTTTGATAATTAAACCGTACTTACATTTAAACTGCGTGCTTATTCTAGATTGAATTATCTGAAATTGAACTGTTTTTGACATTGAAACTGTATTTACACTAAACTGAATTGTTATATATAACTGCTTGAATAAACTGAATAGTTTGAAATATACAAACTGTGTACTCATGCTAAACTGAATTGTTTGAAATAGAACTGATTATTTACATAAAAATGGATTTGGCATTAAATAACCTACAAAGGTTTATATGCCATAAAACCCAACTAACCAACCATTCAACTTATAGGGTGGTCAAATAGTTAAAATGCTGGATGCGGCAACGAGGCAAACAAGTTCAATCTCCAGTTTCACTATTACGTTTACTTTCAGACAAACACAGGAAACGTATGAATCTTCTGGCTCTCCCAGCTATGGGTTAAATGGTATCACCATTGTTCTTTAACGATGATAGCTTTGACTAAGATAAGCCACGAGGGTTGATATGATATTAAACAGAGAAACGAAAGCAAAGATTAAACTCATATTAATTTAGAGAAAATATTCTTATTGAAGATAATCATTATATCACAAATATCGCGATAGTATCGTTAAATGAGATCATTTGGGTAACGAACATCGAGTCATATTTTTCCTCGATCATATCTATAAATTGCATTTCATTAGAAAGAAAAATATTTATTTAAGCAAGACGTTTTAATAAGTAAATTTACATATTGGTTAGTTCTGTGCGTTTTATCTAGTTTCAATAAAAGTTTAAATTCCCAGAGAGTTTTAAAAATGTCTACGTATCAGATGTTCCAATTCTGTTTTTATTGATTTTTCTGAATAAATTATTTTGACAATTCAAAAAATAGAATTAAAAAACAATTATCTTCAAAAGCGTACAATGCTCTCATGTTTGCGGAAAATTGAATTAACTTAAATGGATTTTAGGCCACAGCTATCATCCACATTAAAATCTACCCTATGTATATATATATTTCTATGTGTATATGTGTGTGAGTGTGAGTATATACAAATGTGTGTATATATATATATATATATATAT
>CAUZXS010006029.1:177500-199028 GCA_963585895.1 Sepioteuthis lessoniana
ACACATTTTCATCACGTGATTTCCGGTAGCGTTTAAAAAATTGCAAGTTTGAAATGTTCAGTAACAAATTGCTTCGAAAAATCAAAAAAAAAATATATTACTCAACTCAATATAAACAAGCATATTGATATATATATGAAAACACACACACACACACACACACACACACACACACACACACACACACACACACGCACATGGTCATTTTTATCATTTAGAGTATTTGGACTTTTGTCTTCATCTTTAATGGTATATTCAGAATGTTTCGGCCGATGCGTCCTTCAGCCTTCTTTAGGTATTTCATATCGAACTTGGAAGTCCTCAGGGAACTTCGAATGGAACCCTTTTTTAATCCATGGTGGGGGATTGTTCCAATCCCGTTAACCATAACACGGTACAAGTATTAATCTAATAATTTCTAGGAAGAATATCACTGACTGAAGATGATATCCGAATTCAATTATATTTGGACAAATCTGACAAGAAGAAATATCACGAGGTTACGTCTCACCATGTTATTAAGTTAGAAATACTGAAAACCTGAGATACACTTTCGAAATAATATCATTGGGAAAGGCATGAACCCCTTTATCCCTCCTGCTATGTGTTAAATAGTACCACTAATGTTCTTCTACAAAGATGGCTTTGGCATTACATAAACCTCCAAGATTTATAAACTAAATCGTAATACAAATACTTTGCACTCATATTCGTATCTAATACGAAAAATTCTTAAGCAGATCTAGATTGGTCCACAGCAGCCACTACAACTCTTTGTTAAAGTGGAACTGGGAGTAATAGACACGAAAGCATGATATATTATATACTCTTGTTGCTCGGTGAGAGAAAGGGTTGACGAGAATAATTAATACCATTGCCAGCCAACCGGATTTTTTTCCAAAATAACGCCCATTCAAAAGACCGAAAACCTTCTAGGCAAATTACGTCGTCCTAAAAGATAAAACCGGAACAGCGTTTGCAAATAGCATTAACTACTCGTATTACATATTAAAAATGATTTTGTTAAAATCTCATATTTATTTGATGCAACAATCAAAATCTAATATCTACGCATGAGCTATTGGTATGGCATGTATATATATATATATACAAGACTGCTGATAGATTGATATATGCTGAATAAGACAGATAGATATGTGCAGAAATATATGTACATCTATACAGATAGATATGCACAAAATCATATATATATATATATATATATATATATATATATATATATCGGTTCGATTTAGAGTCCTGATAACCTTGCGTTGGCTGTTCGATACTCTTCAGGCTGAAGTACATACCCCAAATGACAAAAACTGAATCTCTGTCAACGCCCACATGGAAGCAGCAGCAAAATGCATACCAACCAAACCAAGAGCCAAACAGAATATCATGGGAGACACTAGTAGTTAGGATAAACGAGATAATGTGAAAACGGTATTTTTATTTAACAAAAGAAATCCAGTAAATGTCAACGCGTCGAAACTTAAGGTACAAAGAAACATAACACATACCAAAAAGAACAAACAGAATGCATTCAAAATCAGGACAATAAAATAAAAAACTTGGCCAAAGATAGACAATCTCGAATAGCATGGCAGACAGTAAATGAAGTGAGCAAAAGGAAGAGCACCTCAATAGCAAAACTAAAAGATGCCAAGAAAAATGAATGCAGAATAAAGAACATTTCATGAATCTGCTTTGAAACTCTCCCAAAATCCCACATAAAACTATACTAAAAGTGACTAATTGCCACCCGGGCATCAAACTAAGACACTTTACTCAAGAAGAACTCAACGAAGTACGTAGAAAAATTAAAAGCAGAAAATCTGCTGGCCACGTCGAAGTATGGAAGACAAGGAAATTTGTTGGCTTACTTCGCTTTTGTGACACCGTATATAAACAGAATGCAATTGAGAGATGGACAAAAGGCTGCATCCTCCCCCTTCGCTAAGAAAGGTAACCTCAGAATCATCAAGAACTAGAGAAGCGTAACTCTTACTTCTATTGCAGCTAAGGTTTATAATGTTCTGGTTTGCAATCGCATTGAACCTGAAATTCAGAGAATTGTCTGGAAAAACCAGAACGATTCTCGCAGAAGTCGATCCACAACTTTATAGATTCTAACAATCCGTCACGTCATCAAAGGAGCTTGTGTAAAATATCTCAAAGCAACACAATTCTTTGTACATATTTACCAACCCCTCCGCTCGGGCAGGATATGACACAAGGTCAATTTTTAAGCGGAGTTTAACAGGTTTTATTTCAGAGTTTTCCTTCTCCTAGACTAGTTGCCTCACCTAGGCTGAAGAACCCAGTCTGCCATACTATTCACCCATAGCTGGAGGGAGAATAATTGGATTCATACCTTTACCAAAGGTATTAGTGCTATGTAAAATGCAATCAAACTCATCCAGTATTTGAACTCGTGTCGCCGCGTCCATTTCTTATGGCGATAACAATTACACCACGGGCACATCCTTGGTAGATTTTTCAAAAGCGTTTGATTTTATAGACAGAGGAAAGATGGAGCAAATACTTTTAGCTTATGGTCTTCCCAAAGAAACTGTTACAGCCTTAATGATGCTTTACTGAAACACGAAAGTCAAGCTTCGCTCATCGGATAGAGACAAGGACATCTTTGACATTGTTGCTGGGGTTCTTATGGATACATAAGGACCATATCTGTCTAGATTAGGTTAATTTGAACGTCGATTGATATAATAAAAGAAAATGGCTTTATACTAGAAAAGCAGAAATTATTATGGACACAGACTATGCAGATGACATAGTGCTTCTTGCAAATACACCTACCCAAGCCGAACCCCTGCTGGAAGCTGGCAGCAAGAGGCATTGGCCTCCACGTGGACGTTAACAAGACAGAGTACATGTGTTTTAATCTAAAAGGAGCCACCTCCACTCTAAATGGCGGTCCTCTGAAATTAGTTCTCGTACCTCGATAGCAGTGATATCAATATGCACCTAGCGAAGGCGTGGACTGCTATTGGTAGTTTGATCTATCCGATAAAATAAAACGGAGTTTCTTCCTGTTGTGTCAATACAACCCTATGGATGCACCATATAGATGCTGAAAAAACGCATAGAGAAAAAGCTAGCCGGTAATGCCGAAGAATGCTACGTGTTATATTGAACAAATCCAGAAAGCAACACCCCTCGAAATAACAGCTGTACATTGCTGGAGAAGCAAGGACGAATCAAACGTAATACTCTCCTATGGACCCTTTCACATGGACATGCCAGTGTTGGTTGACCAGCAAGAAATTACCCACAACAGATCTGTGCAGACAAAGGATGTGGCCTGAAAGAAAGACCTGCCAGGAGCGATGGATGATAGGGACGGATGGAGAGAGAGAGAGAGAGAGAGAGAGAGATTGAGATAGAGAGAGTGAGACTTTCTCTTAATGACTCCTACACTCTGAGGTACCAGTGGTGATCGACCAACAAGGTTAGATATATATCAGCTCTGTGAGGACATTGGATGCGAAGGACCTTTCAGGAACGATAAACTATTGGGACGGATACCGAGAAAGCGTCAGGGAACTATGTGCAACCAGCGTGACCTGATGGCGATATATATATATATATATAGAGAGAGAGAGAGAGAGAGAGGGCCTCGGTAAGAGTGTGTGTGTGTGTGTGTTATTAAATGTTTTTGTTTGTTCGAGTTGTCTTTTATACAAATCTTTTGCGAGGGCATTCTTTCAAGTCATGACGAAGTTAATCAGCGATAAACCGGCTCCTGACTTGAATGGTTGACTTCTAGGACCAACAGATATCATTAACAATCCGCGATCGATGTACAGGAATAACTAATGCTTTGTATAATTTTGACTCACAGTAAATTCACGCACCTGTCCCTGCCAGATAATCGAAGTTAAGAAACGGTGAACCAATTCACTAATTAGACGGGTGACCACTTAGTCACAACAGGTACTGTAAGCAGCTCGATGTATATGGACTAGAATAAGGATGATATTATTACAAAGGAATAGTTTTACTGCCATTAAGATATTTCATGATTTGGAGACGCTCGTGGCGTATTGATTTTAATCGTTGCAAATTGGTACGGCGATCTAAGTTCAAATCTTGGATGAAGCTGTCTGCATTTCACATTGTGCTAATATTCTTTGGAAAGGTATGGCATTCTCCGTTACCGCTCTAGCTACTGGTAAATAGTAGGGCAAATCGGGTTCTTTAGTCTTGGTTTGGTTACCAGTCTAGGAGAAAGAAAACTTCTGAATTCAAACCAACCATACTCCACTTAAAATGGATCTTGCGTCGCCTTGGCGTTAGTTGATTGAGTTATTGATTTTAACGTAGTATCAACCCATTTAGGCTTATTTTATGCCAAGAGGTTAGAGAATCGTGTCCATTGAACGTTCATATTTACATTTTTTTGTGTTTTTGTTTCTTAAAATTTTTTCGAGACTCGGTTTAATCGAATACGAAAAATTTTTCTTCAGATCTCTCTCACTCATAGATGGGGGCATCAGCATGTATAATCCCACGGGGTTAAGAGTGGACATAGGAGTAATGACAATGATTGTTTACACTCCCCATATGTCAAGAACTGGAGCCTGACCATCAGATGTAGTCTAGTATCACATCCAGATCATTCCTTTGGGTTTTTTGGTGGGTAGGAGTCTTACCCCACTACAGGATAGACAGTCAGCGTATTCTAAGACCTCCCGAGCAGGGGCGTTCGGTAAATATATACAACAACTTATGATGCATATCTTAACTACGTACCGGGCGTATACGGGTCCTTCATCTAGAAAGAAAACATGGAGCGGAAAGTTAAATACAATATCTAAAGATGAATTCTAAATGCCAGACTTTGTGAAGAATGTAAGCTTCTCGAGATAAGACCACAAAAATACAGTTGCTTTTATGAGAAAGGTAACGAAAATCGATTTTATTTTTATTATAGTCACTTCCCAACAGAACTTTCACCATTTTAAAAATCTATCACACTCCCGTCCTTCAAATAGCTCACAGAAGATATTGCCTCTCTCCACAGCCATCTCGTTGTCTGGTTCGGCTTTTTATGACAGTTATTTATTTGTGTTCGTAAAACAAATAAAAAAACAAAAAAAATTAAAAACATGGCGGACAAATGCTATCACGATCGTACGCATGCGCATATGAAGCCTTTCTTTCTTCCTTTCTTTCTTTTGGAAAAGTTAGTGTCTGAGAGTGGGTCGGTGGTGAAAAAATATTTATCCTTTTTTTTCTTTCTTCCTCGGGAAATTGGACAAATTGCTTACTAAATATAACGTATTTAATTTTTAATGATTTTTCAGATGGAATACATACATGCTTTCGTAGATTTGGGCACCTCACCGAAAACTAGTTGTTATTTGTATCTCACTGGGTGACCTAAAGATAAACTTACGCAACAAGGAGGTAATATATAGGAATGGGCAGAAATAGATGAAAAAGATCGATAGCTATATAGATAAGAGCTGAATGGAACATATATATATATATATACATAGAAATATTTATATATATTTTGTTGTAGGTCCAAAGTGAGAACAAAATATTTTAAAAGAAGAAGGTCCATGAAGATATTTGTATTTTTTCAATTTATTTATTTATTTATTTTGTTCTTAGAAAAAGAGAGGAAGACCTACATATAAACCCATAACAATGGCGACCAAACCTTGTGATAGCCATCAAAAAAGAGAACCCGCTGAATAGTGGACTTTGCCATCCCGGCAGACAACAGAGTGAAATTAAAAGAAAATGAAAAGAAGGATAAATATCTGGACCTTGCTAGAGAACTAAAAACAAACAAACAAACAAAAAACTATGGAATATAAAAGTGATGGTGATACCAGTTATAATCACAGCACTTAGAAGAATCCCCAAAGGATTAATTAGAAGACTCGGAGACGTAGAAATCAGAAGACTAATTTATTAAACAGGAAAGAAAGCAAAAAGATAGATAAACACTTCGATCTTATGAGAGAGCTGTAAAGCTTTGTAACATGAAGATATCCAAAGGATTGGTTAAGAGACGGGAAGATTTGGAAATAAGAGGACAAGATGAGACTATTCAGATTATAGCATTATTTAGATGGGTCAGAATACTGAGAAGAATCCTGGGGACTTGAGGAGACTTGCTTTAACTCAAACTCCTGGAAAAACACTTGTGTGAAAAACTTTCAAAAGTGTAAAATAATAATAATAATAACAATCAACAACAAAAAAACAGAATTTACATAATTGTCGACTTTGCTGTCCCGGCTGACCCCAGAATAAAACTGAAAGAATGTGAAAAGTAGGATAAGTACCTCGACCTTGCGAGGCAATTGAAAAAACTATGGAACATGCAGGTGACAATTATACCAATTGTAATTGGTGCGTTTGGAACAGTAACTAAAGGATTACTAAAGGGGCTGGAGGACTTGGAAGTTGGTGGACGAGTGGAGACCATCCAAACTACTACATTATTGAGAACGGCCAGAATACTGAGAAGAGTCCTGGAGACTTGAGGAGACTTGCTGTCACTCAGACTCCAGTGAAAAACAATCAGCTAACGCTGATGTGAAAAACTCTAATGAGTAAATAATAATATTAATAATAATAATTTTTTATATATTTCTTTGAAAATCGAAGAAAACGAAAAGAAAGACAAGTACTTGGACGTTACCAGAGCTCTAAAATTGATAAAGAACATGAAAAAATCGGAGATATCAATTATCACGTGTGCCCTCAAAAGCTTGGTATAGGAGCTTGAAGGGTCAGAAATCAGAAGACGAGCCGAGACTATCCAAAGTACAGCATTATTAAGATCGGCTAGAATACAGCGAAGAGTCCTGGAGACTTGAAGAGACTTCTTGTCACTCGAACTCCAGTGAAAGACCATCGGTTCACGCTGATTTGAATAACTCGCAAGAAGAATAAAGAAAAGTTAATAACAGTGACCAGAAACAAAACAAATTACACAAGGATCAACAGAACAACAGTATTCAGACAACAAAAATGGGAAGAAAAACAAATATATGGATATTTCAAGCGATACACATGTTAAATTCCATTCAAGAAGACGTGGACATGACTGAGAAAGAGAAACTAAATCTCTTCTAACAGCAGCACAAATCAACGCCATAAGGACAAACTATATTTAAGTAAAAATAGACAAGATGCAACAAAACAGTAAGTAAAAGGTTATGTGGTGATAGAGACGAAATGATCAATCATATTAAAAGCGAATACAGTAAATTAGTGCAAAAAGAGTATAAAAGAATGAGACGCACAAAATTCTCTGGGATTTTGAAATACAAACGGATCACCTAATCTCGTCAAGACGACCAGAACTAGTGATAGTCAAAAAAAAAAAAGATGACAGAACCTTCTGACTTTCCCGTCCCAGCACACCATGGAGTAAAATTAAAATAAATAAAAAGGGGAATAAATATCTGGACTTGGTTAGAGAAGTGAAGAAGCTATGGAACATGAAGGTGACGGTGATACCAGTTGTAGTGGGGGCACTTGGAATGATTCACAAAGGATTGGTAAAGAGACTGGAAGACAGAAATCAGAGAACAAGTGGGGCCTATTCAGACGACAGTATTAGTAAGATCGCCCAGAATACTGAAAAGAGTCCGGGAGACTAGAGGGGACTTACTGTCACTCAAACTCCAGTGAAAAACTATCAGCTAACGTTAATGTGAAAAACTGGAACATAAAGGTGACGATTACACCAATTGTAATTGGTGCTTTTGGTACAGTAACCAAGGGATTATAAATGGGACTGGAGGACTTGGAAGTTGGTGGACGAGTGGAGACTATCCAAACTACAGCCATATTGAGAACGGCCAGAATACTGAGAAGAGTCCTGGAGACTTGAGGAAACTTCCTATCATTCAAACTCCAGTGAAAAACAATCAGCTAAAAATGATGTGAAAAACTCTCAAAGAGTAAATAATAATAATTTAATGAATGAATCATTAACGCCACATAATTTTGAAATAGAACAATAATAACATTAATAAAATGCTAAGAATTTTCTTAATTTATTTTCAATTTTAAATTTGAATCTGATTCAGAAAATACATCATTAATATTGCCCTAATCATGGTTTACTATAAAACCAAGATGTTTAACAAGGCAAATAATTCAACTCGAGATAGAATCATCCTCTAAATCCTATGTTTTTTCATATATGAATATTTACTTAACGTCGGGGTCACATCCATTTCTCAGATATATAGATAGATAGATAGATTTTATGCCAGAATAATTCGGCGGCAAACGAACATTGGTATCCTTCTTTTTTTTTGATCAAGTAAATCTTGGTGATCTAAATATTGTAAAAATTAAGTTTCTTTGTTTTTAAAAAATATTTCTCTATTTCATTTATTACTATCAGCTGGTTTGGACTGATACACTTGGGAAATGTAAGAACTTGATTATCCCCGACCCAGCTTTGAGTTACATCGTGTCACTGCTCTTCTTCAAGGTTAACTCTGGTATTAAATGACCCACGAAGATTAATATGACATTAAAGATAGAAACTCGTGAAATAGTTGGCATGTCCGTTTTGGTTTAAAAATTGTCGTCATAGTTTTTTATACTTATTATACTCTTCACACACACACACACACACACACACACGTGCGCATATATATATATATATATATATATATATATATATATATATATAAGTGTGTGTGTGTGTGTGTGTGTGTGAGTTTCTGTGATGAGCCATTGCAATTATTATTATTCTCTACACATTGCAGACTGCTATATTCATCTTGGTTGCTATGTTCACAAAATTTATGCCTCTTTTCTCTCCGACCTTCTTCGGGGACCTATGCAGTTCTCGGTAAACTTCCGGAAATTCAGATTTTAATTCTTTAGTTAAATCACTTCGGCAAAATGCTCACCTTCTGAAACATTGTGAGTATTGCAACTAAGATGATTATAACAGTCCTCTATCTCTACTGGATACAACCACTATGTATGTATGTATGTATGTATGTACAGATAGACGGAGATAGAAGCAGAGAAATAAACGGAGAGAGGAAGAGAGAGGGAGAGACAATAATGATAATAATAATAATAATAATAATAAAGGAATAAAAATCTCATGAATGATTTTCACGTTGACGAACTTCAGATGAGCTAGTATTAGACACGTCTGACGACATCAGACATGTCGACAGTGTGAAATTCAGAGGCGTGAGATTTTATCCGGTTTATTATTATCATTTACTCCTTTAGAGTTTTTCACATCAGTGTTTGCTGATGGTTTTTAACTGGAGTTTAAGTGACAGCAAGTCTCCTCAAGTCTCCAGGACTCATCTCAGAATTCTGGCCGTTCTCAGCAATGCTGTCATTTGGATAGTCTCTACCCGTCCGCCGACTTCCAAGTCTTTCAGGTCTTTCAATAATCCTTCAGTTATTGTGCCAAAAGCACCAATCACAATTAGTACAATCGTCACTTTCATGTTCCACAGATTTTTCAATTCTCTAGCAAGGTTGAGCTATTATTATTATCATTATTATTATTATTATCCTGTTTTATATTTGAAACATTTTGTGATATACCATGATAATTCTCTGCATTTTGGCATAGAGCCCTATGAAGCTTTTGCAGATTAAAAACGCCTTTAGCATGATATTTCTAACCGAAAGTATATCTATCTATCTATCTATCTATCTATCTATCTATATATATATATATATATATATTGTCATCCACAGACAGACTGTTTTGTTCTATCAGAACTCTTCAGTGTGGCTAGACACGTAGGACGCTCGAAGCCGGGATCGAAACCCATCCAACTTTACGTTAGACTAAGTCTCAGACCGCTCGGCCAACGAGCGTACCACGTTTGGCTAAGGGAATTGTTAAGGTATTTATGTAGCAACAGCAGCAACCGTATATATATATATATTGGCTCAATGAGCATTTTACGAGACCTAATTATATTTTCTACATTGAAATGTTAATATTAAAAATACACTTTTAAAATTTATAAAGAAATTCTAAATTTTATTAATTCTGCACAAGTGTATCAAGAAGAAGAAGAAGAAGAAGAAAGTTTTTTTTTATTTATTTCTATTCAAATAACATTTTCCAGAAACTTAGCATTTACAGAAAAAAAAAGAAATATGAAAATAGGAACTGCAAATTCTCATTCCTTATATTGATCACACTAGAATTTGCTTATTCTTGCGTAATGTCACTATTAATTTAAGAATTGCTATCTGTCTTTATGTCACTATCTATCTATCTATCTATCTATCTATGATGAGTGCCTAATCTTGTTAGCCGTGGTTACTACGAAAATTACAACTCAAACATTTTGTTTTAATAACTGACTCAACTCGTGAAAAATAAACAAGATGCGTTATAAAAAGAGGGAGCAAAACATCTGTAAGTCTTTACATTATTGTGACGTACGATTGTACGGCACTTATGTCATCCTCTGGGTTAATATAGCTACAGCCTAAATTTATATATATATATATATATATATATATATATATATAAGTATGTATGTATATGTTGTAAAAAGAAGAAAACGGAAAGAAAAATACTTATTAATCGATAATAAAGTTTATTGATAATATTAGTAATGTCCACCAACGTTGCCGAGTCGGCTGGGGCTGTGGAATACACCGACTGCGCCTTTGTAGAGGGGTAGGACCCCCACTCATCGAGTGTCCTGGATAAGACCCTAAACAATCTGATGGTGAGGTTCCAGTAACGCTGGAGCATTGGGGAACGCGGAGTACTCCTTCATGGCCATTGCTGCCAGGTCCACTCTGGACCGGAGTGGTAGCTCCAGATAAGAGTCCTATCTATGGTTTTAAATAGAACTAAACCGTAGTTTCTTGATTTTGCTGTTTTTGCATTTAAACTGCGCACTCATGCTAAACTGAATTGTTTTAAATAGAACGGTTTTTACATTTAAACCACATACTAATGCTAAACTGAATTGCCCGAAATAGAACTGTTTTAATATCTAAACTGTGCACTTATGCTAAACTGAATTATTTGAAATAAAACTGCTTTGACATTCAATTCTGTGTATTGCCCAGTCGACTAGGGCCGTAAAATACACGGACTGCACCTCTGCAGAGGGGTAAGATCCCCCCCCAATGAGTGTCCTGGATATGGCCCTAAACAATCTGATGGTGAGGTTCCAGTGATGTTGGGGCTTTGGGGAATGCGGAGTACCCCTTTCATTGGCATTGCTTCCAGATCCACTCGGGCCCGAATGGTAGCACCTGATCGGGCCCTATCTATGGGTTAAATAGAACCAATGGCATACTTATGCTAAAATGAATTGTTTGAATCATAATTGTTTGACTAAACTGAATTATTTGAAATAGAAATGTTTTTGATAATTAAACTGTACTTACATTTAAACTGCGAGCTTATGCTAAACTGAATTGTTTGAAATGGAACAACTTTTGACATTAAAACTATACTTACACTAAACTAAATTGAATTGTTATATATATATATATATATATATATATATATATATATATATATATGACTGTTTTTACATTTAACTGTGTAGAACAAAATTAGCTGAAATATAATTGCTTGAATAAACTGAATAGTTTGAAATAGAAATGTTTTGACAATTAAACTGTGTACTCATGCTAAATTGAATTTATTGGAAAAGTACTATTTGCATGAAATGGATTTAACCATGTCCACCAATACGTTTCGACCTATGAATGAAATATTCCAAGATATGATATAACAACATTTTCACGTGGAAGGTATATCTGGAAAAAATATTTTAGGTCATCTTCAGGGTGGGAATTTTGAGTTTAAAAGTTTAAATTCAAAATTGTTTATTGTAATATATGTTTATCTAACTCCCTCTCCACTGGAAAGATATGACACACGGTCAATTTTTGGCGGTGTACTGTTGGTTTTAATTCAGAGTTTTCTAGACTGGTTACCCAACCAAGGTGAACGAACTAAGTCTGTCCACAAGAGGGAATTGATGGATTCATGCCTTTCTCTTAGCGCTTAAACAGCCTTGTCCATCACTTGAACCCGGATCATCAATTACATTTATATCAACGAGAGCCGTCATCTTTGCGCGCCTCCGTTGTAACAGTATTATGTATTTACTATATTTTAAGATCTTATTAGAATATTCCCGTAAATAAAGAGTTACAGAAATGCACTATTTTAAGAAAGATAAAATAATTCATTTCCTGGGTGATGTATCCACCTTGTCGGTGTGGGGAGATCAAAATACCTTGAGAATATCCTCTCTACTCTTAAAAGTTTTGTCCTCGGTAAGACATTAAATTGAATGTGGTGGTGAGGCTCCATTTCTCGATATCTCGGATCTTGCCATGATTTACGAGTTCAATCTTGTAGTTGTTAAGAGCTTTGCACATGGTTATGTGGTTTCAAGTATTCCTATCAAATACAAATAATTTCCACTCTGATGTATGGTTTCAAGTATTCCTATCTAATGCTAAGATTTCTATGCTTGAACGTAACTATTTCTATTTACCAATAGCCATTTGTTTGCATACAGTTATCTGGTGACAAATAACTAATAATAATCCTAAGTAAACAATTAAAATTCCCGGTAACTATTCTTGATTCAAATAATGTATAGTAATATGCTGTCAAGTATTTCTATGTAATACAAAGACTTTAAGTACAATTGTATGGTTTAAAATAATTATTTCTATTTGAAAATAAACATTTCATTGATCACAATTATATAGTCTGGTTTCTTTGTTAAATGGCATAACAATCTTCATGGGTTATTTAATGTTAAAGCAAAATATGTGATAAGATTTTCCCATTGTTGAGGGGATTCGGGGGTTCATGCCTTTCCTAAAGGTGTTAGTCCAAAAATGAAAATAATAGCGAGTGTCAAGTCCAGTGCGTTAACCACTACACCACACAAACTCCTCCACATTTATATGTTTTCAGGTATTTTTATTCAATACTAATAATTTTTAAACAGATCTATTTGACTCTCACAGATACTCTTTGATTTCCGGTCAGAGTAGACTTTGGAGAAATGGCAATGAAGGAGTTCTCCAAACTCGCTAGATCTCTAGAACTCTAGCCTCACCATCAGATGCAGTTTAGTGCCATACCCAGGCTACCCCTTTCAGTTTTTGTGGGGACATCTTAACCTTCTGCAGAGGATACAGTCAGTGTATTCTCAGCCCCAGCAACAGAATCAAAGTACAAAGCGAATTTTAGAGTTCGAGACTGAATTAATAACTGCATGTGCTCGTATATGAGTCGAGTTTTTAAGACCAAGAGTTTCGAAAAAAATGATTTGAAAGAAAGTCCTTTTCTTGCAGGTCAGACCTCAAGTTTGGACGATAGAGTAAATAATTAGCGAGCTGGGTGGGGAGAGATTATAAGAGAGTAAGATTCTCTTTGGGCGTCCCAGTTTTCTGACATTTTGCCTTGTGCTAAACTAAGTTTAGTTGGGCTTTATTTTTTCTTCCATATTTTTTATAAAAATGTATATACAGTAACTTCGTTAATCAAAGAACTAGGGAGAGGGAGTCTCTGTTGCCTAGTGGCTAACGTGCTACACTGCGAGTTCGAACTTCAGTCGTGTTAGAGTACCCCTTCATTGACATTACTCCCACCGTCCATTCTGACCCTGTGTAGAATTACTTGTTAGGGTCCCATCTATGGATCAAATAGAACAATTTAATCATTTACCATTGGACCTTTAATCGTTTACCAATGGACGGTCACCGCAAGTCTAACGTTAGTCGGGTTTCAATCCCAGCTTAAAACGTTCTACGTGTCTAGCCACACTGAAGATTTGTGATACAACGAAACAGTCTGTCTGTTGATGACAATATATTCGCTCACCGCCGGGGGTTGAGCCTTCTGGCGAAGGAATTAACAGCAGCTAATCGCGTAATGCAAAGATCTTCGTGTGAATTGAGCACTCCGGTATTCGTCTGTCAGCAGGACACATAACGTAACAGTTATAGGCGTTGGTTCCCTAAGCTTCTTAGGAGACAATAATCTGGAGGTTGCAGGTTCAATCCTGACTGTAGGTGAGTAACAATACAAGAATACTTAACACTTGTACCCGGTTATGGTTAACGGAATCAGTACAGGCGACCCTGTGGATTCAATAAAAGGACGTAGTTCGAAGTTCCGTGAAGGTTCCTGAGTTCGACAAACACCAGAGGGCCGGAGGACATATCGGCCGAAACGTTGTGGAAATAACAATTGAGAGGAAGATAATAGTCTGAAAACCCTTAATGATTAAAATCATCAAGCTTCGTCTCTGAAATTTAGTCATTTAATCTTGATAAATATATCTAATAAAATGAAATGTCAGAATAATTTTTATTTTTGCGTAATTTTGACGACAATCTATCTATCTATCTATCCCCTACATCACACGATGAAGTAGCTATTGAAAAGGGAACCTTCGGGTCGCCCTCGACTACAGTCGCCAACTTTACTTTTTTTTTCACTTATAGACAAGGAACCAAAAAGAAGTATTTCTTTGCAATAATTACAAAACAGAACATTTTTTGGTGAGTTGGAAGGAACCTCTCACCTGAGACAGTTTATTTTTTGATTTATTTTTTGAAGCTTTAGGCAGACACTTTACTTCAATTAAATTTTCAAACAAAACATTTCGACGGTGTTTTTCCTCAAAACATCAATAAAAAAAATCTCTACATTTTGAATGTCCTTTTATCTTGTTGGCCATGGGCTGCACACAAGATTTTAAAAGACATTAAATATATTATTTTACGTTTTGTCTATTCTCACCAAAACAGCCGTCAGATAAACTTACCAGGTTTAAAGACAAAAAAAAAAAAAAAACTGATGGAATCGGTCCATGTAAACGGAAAGTATTTCTTTGTGTCAGAAATTTTGACATGATTTTTGTGGGCTTAAAAAATTACTAGATTATTCGCGATCTCATTAGATTATCGTTGATATCCACGATGATATACGTATATGCTTTTGTTAAGGAAGAACATTAGGAGACTAATTAGTAAAGTTATAGCAGTTATTTAAAGCGGCGCTCGTGATGTCAAGGTTGTCGTTGTAGAAAATTGATACGACGCCTAGAGTTCAAATCCTGGTCGAGGCTGTTCATTTCACACCTAGCACAAATACTCTTGTGAAAAAGGTATGCTTTCAGGTATTCTCTCTCCAGCAAAGTAGGAAACCATTTATCAGTGGCAAATAAAACTACTAGCGATTGATAGCAATGCTTGGAACCATTTAACTGTGTGCAAAAAAAACTATCAATTCTTGCAATACATCAAACCATTTAACTGTTTTTAATATAATATTGTTAGCAACAGGCTTTTCGTTTACAAATCAAATACTTGTATATCTAATGTATATGCATAAACAGGATTTGGCATTAAATAACCAACAAGGGTTGATATTCCGTAAAACCTAACCAAATAACCAGCCAACTAACCAATCACCCTAATGAAAGGTATATACCATCTTATCTCCTAAGCTATGGGTTAGATAGAATAATAAAAAGTGTTCTTCTATAAAGATTGCTCTGACATCAAATAGCCCACGAAATTTGTTGTGCCATTAAACGCAACTTCTTTTAGAAAATAGATATACAATCATGAAATGAGACATTATTTTAGGTCATATCCGGCAGTGCTGGTCAGTATTTGAGCACTTTTTTTTACTTGATTACAAAAAAGAAACCTTAAGAGAAAAACTGAATCTCTTGTAATAGCAGCAAAAAGCAATACCATCGAGACTAATTCTATCAACAAAAAAAAAATCCATAATACGTAACAGAATAGCAAGTGTTGGTAATGTGGTGACAAATATGAAAGAATTAATTACATAAGTGAATTTAGCACACTAGCACAAAAGGAATATAGGCTAGACATGATTGGGTGGGAAAGGTGATCCACTGGGAATTGTGCAAGAAACTGAAATTTGACCAAACTACTAAATAGTATTGCCACAAACTAGAATTCGTTCTTGAGAATGAGACGCGTAAAATTCTCTGGAATTTTGAGATACAAACAGATCACCTATTCCCGACCAGAAAACTAGACTTAGTGATAATTAATAAAAAAAAAACTTCCTTTATTTTTCCTTGATTTTACCTTCCCGACTGACCACAAAGTAAAAATCAAAGAAAGTTAAAAGAGAGACAGGTACATAGATTTTGTCAAAGAATTAAGAATTTGGGTGACAGTAATACCAATGGTTTTTTGGAGCTCTTGGAACAGTCCCCAAAAGGCTTGGAAAAGGGGCTGCAAGTGTTGAAAATTGGCGGACTTATCGAGACCATACAAACTACAGCATTGCTGAGATCGGCCAGAATACAAAGAAGTACCCTGGAATGCTAAGGAGACTTGCTGTCACTTACACTCCTGTGAAAGACAATCAGTTAAGGCTGGTGTGAAAGACAGCCAGAGGAATAACAAACCAGAATCTGTCCCAAAGAATGAGACACGCAAACTCCTCAGGGATTTTGAGATACAAATTGTTCACCAAGTCTCGGCCAGATGACCAGATCTTATAATAATCAACAAAAAAGAGAGAACTTGCAGAATTGTGAACTTTGCTGTCCCGGCGGACCACAGAGTGAAATTAAAAGAATGTTAAAATAGGGATATATGCCTCGACCCTGCTAGGGAATTGAAAAGGCCATGGAACATGAAAGTGACAATTATACCAATTGTAACTGGTGCTCTTGGTAGAGTTACCAAAGGATTAGTACAAGGACTGGAGAACATGGAAATAACGGGACGGGCGGAGACTGTCCAAGATACTGCATCATTGAGACCGGCCAGAATAATGAGAAGAGTCCTGGAGACTTGAGGAGACTTGTTGTCACTCAAATTCCCGTGAGAAACCATCAGCTAAACCTGGTGGGAAAAACTCTCAAAAGATAATAATAATAATAATAATAATAATAATAATAATAATAATAATAATAATAATAATAATAATGTGAAAAGAGAGATAAGTACCTCAACCTTGCTAGAGAATTGAAAAAACTATGGAACATGAGGGTGACAATTATTCCAATTGAGATTGGTGCTTTTGGCACGGTAACTAAATGATTATTAAAGGGCCTGGAGGATTTGGAAGTTGGCGACCGAGTGGAGACCATCCAAATAACAGCATTATTGAAGACGGCTAGAATACTAAGAAGAGTCTTGGAGACTTGAGGAGACTTGCTGTCACTCAATCTCCAGTGAAAGACCATCACCTAACGCTGATGTGAAAAACTCTAATGAGTAAATATTAATAATAAAAGAGTCCTGGAGACTTGAGGAGACTTGCAGTCGCTCAAACTTTAGGGCAAGACCATAAGCTTACTCTGATGTGAAAAACTCGAAAAGGAGATAATAATAATATAATAATAATTCATTTATTCTTTCAATTTTTCATATTTGATGCTTGTACTTAGAAAGGACGGAATGCATCTCGTTAAAAAAAGAATGCATTTTGAAAGAATGAAATAAAAATAAATGAAGAAATGTTTCATCTGAGGATCGCATTTTTTATAAAAGTACGTGAAACTAATTGCAACGCGACTGTCAGAATGAGGTGAGTATATATATATATATATATATATATATATATATATATATATACACACACACACACACACATATATATATATATATATATATTGTTTATATATATTGTTTATTAATTTAGTTTGAGAAAAAGAAAGAAAAAGAGAAATAGAAAAAGAAGAAAAAAAGAAGAAAAATTTAAAAATTAAAAAAGCAGAAGAAAAAGAAAAAAGTGTAAACAAAAGAGAAAGTAAATTGTAAAGTGAAATTGATTATTTGAAGAGAGTCGGGTAGGGGGGGGTGCCGATTGATTCCATTGATGCCTTGTGAGTCCCACAAACCCTGACTTTATTTGTGTGTACGTGTCATATATTTTCATTTGGAAAGGGTCACTCTCGTATGAAAATCTGACGCAACAATAACCCGAAATCTTCAATGTTCCGGAGACCTATCATTGTTTTCTCTTCCCCCATGTATATATGTGTATGTGTGTGTGTGTGTGTGTGTGTGCAAAGTATTCAGGTGTTAAGTTTTTTAATAATTGAGTATTATGAAAACGTGGATCGTTTCGGTTTTGTTTTTTATTTTTTTATTTTTTTTATAACAAAACATCATCAGTGTTAATATGTGATGTTCTATCTTCGGTAATCCATTTAAATTTAAAAATGAAACGAAAAAATGAGAATTTTCTTGCTATTAATTGCGTTTTCTTTCAAATCTATCTGACCTAAATAGTGTACGAAATTTCATATGCACAAGAAAATATTTATTTTTCAGAAAAAAAAAAAAAAGAATTTCTGATAAATTTTCTAAAATTTAAAAAAAAAAGAATCCATAGAATATACGTTACTATTTGAAATAAAACTGAAATTGATGGTGAAGATCCTGTCCTGAAGCTTTGAGGAAAGTCAAGTACCCCTTCATTTTCATTACTCCTAGGTCCACTCTGATCTGGATTAGTTGTACCTTTTAGGGTCCCATTCATGGGTCAAATAGAACAGTTCAATCATTTACCATTTATTATTATTGATTTGGAATTATACAGCTGTATACAAATTGTTTGTATTAGATAGGAAGACTTGATTAATAGAATTAATCATGTCAAATAGAAATGCTCGAAGCCATTTAACTCTGATAGGAGTGAATGCTTGATATAAAACCGAATTATTTATGTTAAGAAGCAGTGTATGAAACCATTCAACTGTAGAAAATCTGGTCATTTATATAAAATAGAATTATTCGAAGTTAATAGAAATATTTGGAGCCGTTTAATGTATGCAAACAAATGAGTTCCAACACGTTTAAAAATAAATTTACCAGAAAACTATTTCCTTTCAAACCATTTGTATGTATTTATGTAAAAACAAAATCTGGCATTAAATAACATACAAGGGTTGATATCCCGTAACCTCCCCCACCAAAAAAAAAAAAAGAATAAAAAGTTCAAGGGCTGAAAAGTTCATATATTAATGTCATATCTGATAATGATGATGATGACTGTTTCTGACTAATCAGATCCAAGCACAGCCACACCGATGAAAGAAGTGTATGGACCTCAAGGCGGATGACGTGAGAAATAAAAAACTCATTAAGTCACATTCCATGGGAATATCTTGGTCAGCCTAAGAACTTGTCAACCGACCCTGGTGTATGTGTCAAAAACTTGCTATATTCTTAGTAGATTCTATCAATCTTTTCCCAGTTTAGTGCTAATCGAATTTTGCCATCTTTCTCTTTCGTCTTTAATACTCCTTATTTATTTATTCATTTATTTATTTTTATTTTTTTTACTTTTTGTGTGATTTAAGACAACGACTGTGTTTTTTTTTTTAGTCTAACCACCTTTATCTGTTCCATGATAGAAGTGGTGTCAACATACGCCTAGCAAAAGGGTTGGACTGTTATTGACAGGTTATCGATTATATGGAAAACTGATCACTCTGATAATGTAAAGCAGGATTTCTTTCAAACTGTGGCTTTGTGAATACTACTGTATAGATGCACCACTTGGGCGTTAACAAAACGAATGGAGAAAAGGCTAGATGGGAATTACTCAAGAATGCTTTGTTTTCAATAAATGCTGGAAGCAACTGTACAGAAAACAGCAGCAGTATGGCCACTTACTTCCCATCTCAATAATTCTCCAAGTAAGACAGGCAAACAATGCAGGACACAGCTTAGAAGCAAGGACCGACTCATGATGCCCGACATATACCCATATGTATTGGCTGACTTGCAAGAACTTTCATCAGATCTGTGTGGATACTGGATGTAGTTTTAGGATCGGCCGAAAGCGATGGATGATAGGGACGGATGGCAAGAGAGAGAGAGAGAGAGAGAGAGAGTCAGGGAAATCCGTGCTGTCAGTACGACTTGATGATGATGATGATGATGATGAATCATTTCTAGATTTTCCTTTCTTTATTCTATCTTTTTCTTTAAATTGACGTTAATTTCCCTTTTGTTTTAATAATTTACACCGGCTGTAGAGATAACGTAAAATCGTAAATGATGACATTTAGGAAACATCGACCCGTCGCCCAGCTTCCCTCCCTTCAGTCTTGTTATAAATAAAGTTTGCTCAAGTACTTGCTGTAGTTGCCATGCTAGTCAAATATCTCAAAACTATTAATTTTCTTGATTTACGAGTGAAAATCTAGGAAGTTATTTGATATTTGTCGAAGGAACTTATATGAAAATGCCCTGTTGGGTGGGGAGAATACACAGGCTGTTTCCCCAGAAAAGGGATAAGACCCCCCACTAAAAAAAAAAGATATACTGTTTTGAGTATGACAATAAACTGCATCTGATGGTGAGGCTTCTATTCTGGAGCTCTGAGGAATATTCAGTATCCCTATATATACGAGGTGTGCTGTGCTAGTCAAATATCGCAAAGCTATCAATACACGGACTGTTTCCCTAGAAAAGATGTAAAACTCCCCTCCCGCCAAAATACTGTCTTAGGTATGTCAACAACCTACATCTGATGGAGAGGCTTCTATTCTGGAGCTCTGAGGAATATAAAGTATCCCAATATATATGACGTGTTCTGTATTTATCAAGACGGAAATGAACAATGAATGAAAATATTCAAGTCCCGTATAAGGTGGTACATATCTGTATACATTTCTAATATTTAATGTAACAACCATTGTGTCAGAAGAGTATTATACAAGCTATGTTCAATAATAATTTTTGTCAATTATCTGTCACGTTTTAAAATGCTAGCCTAGAGATGAATTTTCAGTTAAAGAAAGAATAACATACCCCTCCCACAAAAAAAACAAGCAACCTTCCCTCTCCCCAACCAAAAAAAAAAACCCCTTCGGAACTTAGACTGGAATAGGGTGTGCCGCATTTATGAAATCCCGCATTCTAGCAAAAATTCTTTCCAAAGACGTAAAGAGATCTAGACTGCGTCTAGTCTGCTGATGCGACGAAGTAATTTCATCACTTTATTATATAAAGCGCTTAACCGTGACCTTTAAGACAGAAAAAATGAATTATAACTCTTGATATTTTTAACACAGCTCATATATATATATACATACATATATCATCAAGTCCTGTTGATGGCACAGTCCTCTGACTATTTCCTGTCATCCGTCCCTATTGTCTTTCAATCCTGGTAGGTCTTTTAGGCTACATCTGCATAGAGCTGATTTATGTAAGGCTTTGATGGTTGCCCAATACTGGTGTGCCCACAAGTAGTAGTGACCAGCATGTCTTGGACGTCCGACTTGTATGGCTAGTGAGATGGAAGGTAATTGCTGTTTTGTGGGTTGTTGCTACCAGGAATTTTTCAAAAGAGTACGGAGCATTCTTGTGTAATTTCTGTCCAGCTTTTTTCTTTTAAACACGGCTGCAGCTTTGAAGGAATCTTGTTTTATATTATCAGAAAGATCACATTTCCGTATGATCGATAGCCAGTCATTATCAGTCCATGATTTTCCAATGCGTATG
>CAUZXS010006030.1:0-10000 GCA_963585895.1 Sepioteuthis lessoniana
TAATGAATATGTGTATTTATATTTATATATATATATATAAGATATGTATTATATGTATATATATATATATAATGAATATGTGTATTTATATGTATATATATATATAATGAATATGTGTATTTCTATGAATATATATATATATATATGTATATATATATATTAAATAATATGTATATATATAATGAATATATATATATATGTATATATATAATGAATATATATATGTGTGTTTGTATATATATATATATATATATATATATATATATATATATATATATATATATATATATATAATGAATATATGTGTGTGTGTATATATTATATATATATATATATATATATATATATATATATATAAAATGAATATGTGTGCATAAATAAATGAAATATTTTGGCAAGTTTACCTTTTATGCCTCTGGTTTCCTCGAGCAATATCTTTTCTTTTAAATTGTAATCTTGCTTTTGTTTCTCAGTATTTTTTTCTTCTCCCCTTACTGCTACTCTGGTGTAACTTGAAATATGTAAACTGCATCCCCTACAGAGGAATAATATATCTCATCTTCCAAAATAAAAAGGGATGTCCTTAATATAACAGTAAATTGCCTTCTTTGTGTATATTTATGTATATATACCTACATACATGCGTGCACAGTCATATTTCTTGTCTTATGAGTTGTGTCTGAAAAGTAATGGGACTGTTATCACAAACAATTTATTTCAATTCCAATCAACAAAACTTTGTTTTCCCTTCAAAGTAATTCCCCTCTAGTTTAATGCATTTTCCATCTTTCTCTTTTACATTTTAATGCACTGTTGAAAGGATTCATCTTGGATGCCTCTCAGTTCCATTGTTATAGCCCATTAGTTGCCTCCACACCTCCAGAATGGGTTACCTTGATACCCTGAGTTTGAGGAAAAGAAAACTCACATGGACCATGATCAGGTGAATAGGGAGATTATTTGGCAATATTTCTCTTGGCCAGTAAATGCCAGATGCTCAGCATACGGTCCCATTGCTTTTCAGATATCCTTAAATCTTTCAGGTGATAATCTTACAAATTCTGTTCCTTTTTATGCCCAATTGACTTGCTATCATTTAAACTCTCAACTGACATTTGCCTACATACCACTGCCTTACCTGCTTGATGTTGACCTCAAGTCATGCTTGTTGAAGGCTTCCTACTTCTGAAGTCATCTTTCACCTCGTTGTGACCCTCATTGAACCTTTTGCGCCACTCAAAAACATGTGTGCAACATGTTGTTATCTCCATGTACTTGCAAAAGCATTTCAAGTGCCTTTGATGTCATTTTCTCTGACTGGACCTATAATTTTAGATTTATTTGTTCTTCAATGCTTGTGGCTGAACAAACTGAAAAAGAGGTCTAAACAAAAGCATATGAAAAAGATGTAATCATTGTAGAAAGCTAAGATTACAGTTGCTTACTCCCAAGACATGTTAGATGATAACAGAATCTGCTTATCTCTCTTTCAGTCATTGCTCACCCAGCACACTCAGTCCTGTTACTTTTCAGACAGACCTTGATAAGATTATTACTCAATAGATCAACATTAATTTCTCCCTCCCTCCCACTTGCTTCTTGTTTCCTCTCCTAGTTTAATTTTCTATAGTTCAGTCTTCATCCCTTTTTGAATTTATCTTTTCTTCCATCTTATTCATTCTTTGCTTTGTTTTATGCTTTTTTTTCTTCTGTTTACTCAAGTATTCCTTGTTATTACCATCACAACAGTTTTTCTCATTCTGTTAGGAAGTCCAGGATTTGTAATTAATAAGTACATAGCTTATATTTTAAAGTGTGTATAATTAGGGCAGCAGTCTTTTTCATGCAAACAAGTCATATTGAATGTGATCAACAAGGAATTTTTTATTCTTTAATGAACTTGTTTCTTCATGAATGAATGTAATCCTTATGATCAGTTCAACATGTTCCTAATATCAGATGTTGTCATATAAATATTTAAACCAATAGATTTTCTGTGTTATTTTAGCACTGGAGAGAGACGTGCCAAAGATAACTAAATTCCCCAAGGCAAATATTCATATCCTTCTTGTTTCTTGAGAATAGTTGAATGTGCTTAGACCCAGAGGAAAAGACTATGAAGAATTCTTGCACTCCTTAATTCTGATGTACATTTTTCTGTAAGGAACCAAAAGTTGAATTAAAAAAAAAAACAAAAAAAAAAATTCCTTTTTTTTCTTTCATTCCATAACACTTGTTTGCATTGTATCATAAATAAAATGTGGTAGTCTTCTCTAATTGTGGATAGAATTGCAACAACCTGAATATGTCTCAATTTATTCAAGACTAAATCTACAAGTATGGATTCACCTAACCCCATTGATATGATACAAGGTCAATTTTTAAGCAGAGTAAAACTGGTTTGAATTAAGTATTCCTTTACCTAAACTAGCTGCATAATCAAAGCTAAAGAATCCAGTCTGCCTTACTATTTACCTTAAATTGAGAGAAGAACAGATAGATTCTTGGCTTTCCCAAGGGCATTAGCAAACAGCTTCATCCAGGGTTTGAATTCTGGTTACCAATTCCAGTTCCTATGACAATAACCATTACCTTAAATGTTCCTTCAATAAATATACTGGTGATACAGTTTGTGTTGACTAATTTGTAATTGGTTATTTTGTCATTTATTGCTGTTATACTGAGTTGCTGCTCATGTGTACATTCTATTATAATAAGCACTTTGTTGGCCATACATAAAACTGTCAAGTTGAATTGGGTTCTTTAGAATTAATTTCTTGAAATTATGTTGCTATTTTTGATTTATTTATGGTGTTTTGTCAAATGAGTCTTGTTTCAAATGTAACCACTGGTAAATAATTCCCTATGAAGATCAATATGTCCACAGGTTCTAAATTAAAGGGTGTATAAACATTACTCAAACTTCCTACACCTTCTGTACCTTTGTCAAATTTTGCCTCATCTTTCAGGATGTTGCAATTTCATTAACCATCAGTCTATGTATACACATCACAAGCATCATTATAATTACAAGGTCTATTTTGTTTTAATCAACACTTTAACTGACTATTACTTACACTATTATTAATACTAATGTATACTGATTAGATACTGTATATTGGTCAGTGTGTGTATTAGTAAATATTCATTGAGAGGAGTAAGTCAAAGTTGACTGATAAGTAGTAGTGTTAGGTTCAGTGTATAAGGAAGAATGGTGCACCAAACAAAAAGCAGTTTGTCAAATCTTCCTTAGAAAACATGGGAAAAATGATGAAATTCTGTTAGGAAATTTTGTCACTTAAAGTGAACTGAAGGATTTTTAGCTTACAATCGGAATGCACTGGACGCATTGTTCAATTTAATACATGCAAATGCACTCAATACAAAGTGTGTAGATGTATCCAGTTCATTGTTCAATAGAAATTAGGCAAATAGGTTCAGTTCATTGTTCAATAAAAAGTGTAATAAATGCGTTAATACACTGTTTAATAGAAAGTGTGCAAATGCATCGAGTACACCATTTGATAGAAAATGTGCAAATGCATCGAGTACACCATTTGATAGAAAATGTGCAAATGCATCGAGTACACCATTTGAAAGAAAATGTGCAAATGCATCGAGTACACCATTTGATAGAAAATGTCCAAATGCATCCAGTACACTATTTGAACATGTACAACCACATTTCAAATAGCATGACTTGATTAGTTGCTGGGTTATTTTGTACTAAAGCTTGTTTTAACAATTATAGTCTCCAATTATATACAGCACAAAAATGTATCTACACAATCATTTCGAATAGGTAAACACTTTATCATCTCAAATTTTACTAATAGATGTTACCCTACCAGGTACATCCACTTTAGGTCATTGTAGACCTGGGAGTCATGGTAATGAAAGAATGACTCCACCATCTCAAGAACAGGAGCATGTAGTTTAGTGACATCTCATTTAGATTGGGGAAGTGGTCTTATTCCTCTGTAGAGGATGCAGTTAGAATATTTTATGCTCTGCTGACAGGAGTGGCATGACATTCAAGTAATTTGGCATGAAAAAAAGAAAATAAAAATGTTCTATTGAAATAACCTAAATAAGGTTGCATTTTTTTTTTGATTTAAAAAAAAAAATCATTTAGCATAGGGGTTAATTTTTGAATATCCATACCCCATAGGGATATGGAGACTAAATTCTGAGGGTAAGAGATATAATTGGAGAAAATGGAAAAATTATTATAATAATGAAATATCTTTCTACTTGCATGTGAGTAGCATGATCAAAAACTGTGACAACATCTTAGAAAACCAAAAATCTTACAAAGTAAACTTTATTCTTTGAAAGAAGAATGATGATAACATTTATTTTGATTGGTGGGTATAGTAAACGAGGGGTCTGGAACTGTATAGAACAAGATTCGAGTAAATTTTTTTAAAAATAGTTATAAGGAAATATATGTAATTGTGTAAATATTGAATCAAGTATTTTTTTTCTTTGAAGTAACCTGAGGTATCCATAAGCTCATTTTGAAAAGTTTGACCAAGGTTGTGTTTCTGCAGTAATGTGAACAAATTTTATCTTATCCTAATTTGTCAGTAAAAAATGTAACAGGAACCAGAGTTTTCATTTTTTCAGAGGGATATTCTGGACAAGTACTGAAAAAGTTCTCACTGCTATTGAATATGAAATCAAAATGGAGATCTAACTTAATGTTTTGGTAGTTGTCCAGAATATCCCACTTAGGAAATATCTGCAGTAAATTTCAAAAAATATTATATTGGATTGTAATACTTAGATTCACCATTCAGGTAAGAGTAAGTTTTCAGGCATTTATTTCATTTTTTTTTTTTAAACTAAACATTTACATTTAAAACCGCATCTTCAATTCAATACAATTTACTCACTCACTACATTTCTTTAGTCTTTCCCTCTTCCAACTACTAAAAAGATTGTATCTGACTTGTTAATATGTAATTTTTTGGACTAAAATGTAACTTTTCAGTAAAAGAAATGAAAAAAATGATTGAAATTTACTCTTATGTTCATGGTAAATGTAAGAATTAGATTTCTATCTGATTTTTTAGTATTTTACTGCAGAAATTTCCTCAGTGGCATATTCTGGATTAGTAGTAATATTTCTATAAGCATTCAAGTACCATTTATGAAAAACAATATCATATTTTGGCTGCAGAAAAAATCCCAAATATCCCAGTAAACTAGGCAAGGGAAATAATTTCATTGGTTTTGTTTCTTTTGTTGTATTTATATAAAGATTGATGATAGTTATTTGGGTGAAGAACATCTTGGGGATCTGTCTCTCATTCTGTTCATATCAATTTGTTCCATTCATTGTCTTTATAGCTATCTCTCCTATTAATTTGGCTCAAATTTGTCTCTCCCCTTGATTTGGCTCGTATCTATCCCTCCCATTTATTCTCTTCATATCCATCCCTACTATTCATTTGATTCTTATCTCTCTCTCTCTTCCATTCGTTTAGTTCTAGCTCAGTTGGCTGGGTTTGTAGAATACACAGAATGCATCTCAGTGGAGAGGTAGCCTCCCCCAATGAGTGTCCTTGATTATGATACTAAACAATCTGATGGTGAGGCTCCAGTAATGCTGGAGCTTTGGGGAATATGGAGTACGCCTTTCATTGCCATCACTCCAGGGCCCACTCTGGTTTTAAGTGGTAACACCTGATAAGGTCCTATCTATAGCTCTCATAGAACTTTGACATTTAAACTGAGTGCAAACCAATGACTTATGATAAATTGAATTGTTAGAAATAGAACTGTTTGATATTTAACTGTGTGTAAATGAATGACTGATGTTTAATTGAATTGTTAGTGATACATAACAATACTTGAAACCAGTCAACTGTGTGCAAATGAATCAGTAACGTTGAATAAAATAATTAGTGTTAAATAGCAATACTTGTAACCACTTCACTGTCTGCAAACAAATGATTAATATTGAATAGAATTATAAATGTGTGTTAGCAATAATTGAAACCATTTAAATTTGTAGGAACAATAACAATACTAGTTTGGAAACAAATGAGTTTTAACTCATTTAAAAATGAAATTACTGACAAACTAATCTCTTATCATGTATGAGGCTCATTTAATAGTCGGTGACAAGGATGGAGTTGTGGACTGGTGCATTGTCCTGGTGGAAATGCCACTGACCCAATTTGAAGAGTGCTGGCTGCTTCCGATGGAATCTCTTCCTGAACTCCTTAAAATCTCAACATAGTAACTCTAACCCTAACCCTTTGGCCAATCAACTGTGGTGTATTGACTTCCATACTCCTCCCACACCTCTCATCATCTCTCACAGACTCCCTGCTTTCCTTGAATCTCTTATGCCTCTGAAAAACTGATGCTCGATTCATGCAAGATGGTCGAAAAGCAGTCTGAAGCGTTCCATACGTTTCTGTGGCATTTTTTCCAAGTTTAAAACAGAATTTTATTGCATATCATTCTTCTAAAGTGTCCTCATGTCCAGATTGCATTTTTGAAATTCACCAATTCACCTGTGACAATCAGGCTTTAGTAGGGTGTATTCCAATTGCTGCTGTAGCTGTTCATTTGAACCTGAAATCATAAAAAGTTCTTATATCTCTCTCTCTACCATTCATTCGCTTCTTATATCTCTCTCTCTACCATTCATTCGCTTCTTATATCTCTCTCTCTACCATTCATTCGCTTCTTTTATGTCTCTCTCTACCATTCATTTGGTTCTTTTATATCTCTCTCTACCATTCATTCGCTTCTTTTATATATATATATATCTCTCTCTCTACCATTCATTTGGTTCTTATCTCTCTCTCTACCATTTGGTCCATTTCTTACTCTCAACCATTCATTTGGTTCACATCCCCCCCTGCCTATGGTTCACATCTCTCTACCCCCGTTCATTCGGTTCACATCTCTCTACCCCCGTTCATTCGGTTTACGTCTCTCTACCCCCGTTCATTCGGTTTACATCTCTCTTCCTTTCTCTCACATTAATTCGGTTCATATATATATATCTCCCATTCATTTGGTCCCTCTCTATCTCTTCTTTTCATTTGGTTCATCTCTCTCTCTCCATCATTTATTTGGTTCACCTCTCTCTATCTTCTACCATTTAGGGTCATTTATCCATATCCCACCCATTCAGTTCACCCCTCTCTATCTCTCTCCCACCTCTTCATTCTCTTTATATCTATCCCTTCCCTTCATTTAGTTCATGTCTATCTCATTCATTCTGTACATTTAAAGTAAACTAAGCAAGAGAAATAAGTTAATTGGTTTTATTTCTTTTGTCATAATTATTTATTTAAAGAATGAAGATGCTTATTTGGATGGTTGTGGGAAAAGCATCTTGGGCTTCTGGTGCTGTAAAGATGTTAAGAACTTCTGATTTAACAGAATGGGATTCATGGCCATTTCTTAATGTGCGGAAATTGTATACTGATCAGATTTGGCACCTGATCTATTGTTATATTTTCTGGTAGGTTAGCCAAAAATTTTGTTGCTATTTCCAGTGACTTCGCCTGGCCCTGCTCCTATTTACCTTAATGCATTTGAAAACTGCTATCTTGAAAAGGGATCCCTGGACACCTGGTCTCAATTGTTGGGTTTGGGCTAAGAATAACTAGAATCTGAACCTAAAGTTTTAATAATATTTCCTCTGGGTAGCAGAAGTCGGTTTGAACTTAGGTCACAAGTACAGATGTTCCAAATTAGGAGGATCTCTATTTAGAAAATTACAACATTAATTTCCAAACCTCATTTTCATATAATCTAAATAGAATACTGTTCCATGATTCTTATTACTTTTAGTGAATAAAACATGAAAATATAACTTATAATAAGGGGTGCTGAAAAGTTCACAGTCCGACTAAGAAGGGGAATCCTTTTAAAAAATTAAAAAAAAAAATTTGTGCCAAGCATGTTGACCTTTGGGATGAATATTTATAATAGGATTTATGTCACTTAGGATGAGATCATTATCATCTTGGTCAGGCTGAAAACTTTTCAGCTACTTCCATCTATGGAACTGTAAATATTGATTTGGAATTAGAAAATATCATGTCTCTTGAATGGAGTAACCCTGTCAGTCTCTTACATACCTTGTAGGTAAAACCTAATCTCTACATGGATCGCAAGGTAAATAATAATAATTGTAGATTTAATGTATTTTGGAGGAGTAAAGTGATAAAGATCATAAGTACGCAAATCAATTAGCATATACTTGTTTATAATAAATGTAAAGATGACAACTTCTAATTTAACATAAAACTCTCCCTCCCCAAAAATACTGTATTCAAAAGTGGATATGTGAGATTATGCAGCCCTAGATTTGTGTGTTGTGTGTGCTAGTTAGAATGGCATACCTTTCTCTTAGCTGTCATTAAAGATGATGGTCATGGAAAGGGATTGCTCAACTATAATTATATTTCATATTGGTAAGTTATCAACTCATCACATTTTTATTAAATCTTTTACATGATAATAAGCCATCAAAATCCTGTAGTGTACTTAAGTAATTTGCATGAAAAAGTGCAAACATAAATATCTAAGTGATAAAAACATTCCCTCCTATGCTGGGTTGAGGATTCTTTGAACATTCACACTTAACATGTCATCCATTTTTTCATTTTGTTTCAGGTTTATTTAGTAAAATGAAGTTTTAACTTTATAGAATTGTTTTTGTTTTGATGACTTTTTTAACCAATGGAATCCATGCACTGCAACACTGTTGGAAGAAGTGTGTGTACTGCAAGGGGCATTATATTTAAAAATAAACCTCATTTGTCACATTTCATGAGAGTATCTTTGTCTACTGATAAACTTTCCAGCCAACCTCTGTGTGTGTGTGTGTGTGTGTGTGTATATATATATAGTGAAATGGTAGATTTTGATGAATCTGATAAGATGATAAAAATAAGTGGGAAAATGGATACATCAGACATTATATAAGAGCTTAGTTGTGATTCTTGAATAAAGAATGAAATATTACTACTAAACTCTTTGTTGTGAATTGAATTTATCCATCTTTCCACTTATTTTTATTATATATAGTTGAATCATAAATAATTTCTGTTTTAGTAGAATGATTTATTTATGAATAATCTAACAAAGAATTAATTTCAATCAATAGTATATTTACTATTCTCTCTAAAATTCAGCTGGTTTTAAGCTTAAGAAATTTTCTACAAATGTTTTCATCTGATTATTTTGATAAAATTTGTCATTCAGAGTATTTTATACAGAACAATAAAAATGGAAATTAGATAATTTTTGATTGTGCTTAAAACTTTGGAAGTTTGAAATGCATAATTACAATTTGCTTTTGAAGAAGGAAAATTATTTATGACTCAATCTGTGGTGAGAGAAATAACTTATTTTGGAGCTCAAAGCAAGCACAAATGTATCTTATGTGCAGAGGATGCTGACAAAGTTAGAAATATAGCTGTTTTTGGAGTTACAATTTATAAGTTATAATTTATGGCAAGACAAAATTTGTAACATATTCAAATTTCAGATGTTCAGAACTTCAATAAAAAGAGGAATATGTTAGTTGCAAGCGGGATTCTGAGCTTTGCAAACAGCTGTCTTACAGAATGGACTGACGAGGCAAGTGAAGAGAAATTTATGGTTGGGCTTGGTTTTTTAATAAACTGGAGTGACAAGGCAGAAATGAAGGATTGAGATGACAATCTGTGACTTTCTTTCTGTGGATACTACACAGTTGGACATGGGTTTTAAGAGTGCCAAATCGAGTGATGTTACACAATCCAATATTTAAAGATGAACAAAAGTATTAAGATACTTATATTTCTTTGTAGTTATTTATTTTTCAACTAGTTTGGTTTGTTGGTTATTGTCAAGAGGAAAGTTTTTGTGAAGAAAATTTTTTTTAATAAAGCATATCCGTTTGTTGAAAGAACATTATTTTTTGCTATCCAAGTGTTCTGAACTGACCATTTTACAATGTTTGCTATTATGAACACCT
>CAUZXS010006031.1:0-64540 GCA_963585895.1 Sepioteuthis lessoniana
GACATCCACATCGGAAACGTGGATCTACGAAATAACCGGTTAACAACACCAAAAATAAATCATCGGAGAAAATTAGAGGACATTTAAGAAAAGAACAATCGAACATGAAAAGGATTTTGAAATGAAATGAGCAACGCTTTTCATAATATGCTACACCAGAGGAACATATATATATATATATATACAGATATATATATATATATATATATATATATATATATATATAAGAGCTCACACCTAATTCAATTAACACGTCTTTACAAAATAGTTTTTAAAAAGTGCCTCTGCAAAGGTGTATAGTAAATGCACACTCATGAAATGACGATCCCAGAACATAAGAGCACTTATCTGAAATAAAGCCACAGAACTCTTCAAATAAGAACTCAAGATAAATGAGCGAATAAAAGAAAAAAAATGAAAGAAAACTATTGTCATGAATACGGTCCAAACCATTGAGAATATGTACAAAATAGATCAATAAATAAATAAGACGATTTTTTTTAGTGAAATAGAATTTCATTTCCAATGATTATTGGCAAAATCATCTCCGAGTATATGAAATACTAATCCCTCCCTCAGAATTTTATCCTACAAACAAATAGAAAATTACTAAAGTTTCCATTTAATAGGAGATTACGGGAGCCCAAGAAAATACTCTTTTTTATTCTTCCCAATTAATTCATAAAGAGTTAAAAAATATTTGCATCATAAACTATCTTCTCTATTATTACTTCATTCTCATTTCTCTGTCTTGAAGAGAAGCGAGGACAAAAAAATCTGAAATTAGGTAGAGACTTAAAACTAACAACAGGTTATCGTAAGATGAAAAAAAGAACTGGATTAGGGTAATACTATTTATGCCTTTATTGCCTGCTTTATTGAACGCTTTTAACGACTTTAATTATTTTGGTGAAATATATATAATAGTTAAACTCCACACCCTACAAAAAACAAAAGTAAAAGAAAATTCTGTTTTCAAAGTATCAGAATAATGTGTTCTTCAAGAGAAATAAAATAAATTCAACCGATAATCCCAGATTAAAATAAAAAGGGATTCTTGAACTTGAGTTATAACTTAAAATAATGTAGTCGCCCCTCTCCATTCTCGAAAAGAAAAAAATCACAATATCAAAGCTCTACAATTGAAGTAATCGAAACGTCTAACTCTGCGACAATAAAATATCGATCAAACTGATGTCAAATATTCCACATTCATAATTACTCAATCATCCAGCTCCGGATTGTCACTGGAAAACCGACGCTGACAAGGAGAGTATTATACTTGCCATACAAGTGTATAGGAAAATAAACCATACGATGCAATATGGTTTATGTGAAGTTGGATAAATTCAAAAGTAGATCAACTGCGCACATCACTAGATGCAGAGTGGTGGAGGGACCTCATGAAACAAGCACAATCAAATTGTTCAGACAGGAAACTACTGTTATTCATCGCTAAGAGAGGTAGGTGTGTATTGATGTGAAAATGTTGGCCACCGAATTAAAACAATATGTCCAAATAGAATGGCCCCTCCCTTAGGCAACAGAGGGGTTTGTTCAGTTGAAGGTCGAGATCTGACCCCCATTGTTCCTGCACGCAGATGATGTTTATATTCTGCTTGGTCACAGTAAGTACATGGTTTTCTCTTCGATTTTTCGAATTTAGCTTTTAGTCACGCTAGCCTGAACCCAAGAGAAAAGTCTGCAACATATTCCCTATTTCTGTTTGATGAGTTGTAGCAGAATTTATCATTTTCGTCTTTACCTATATAAGCATTCATGTATTCTCTGATCATCAGAACGTTTTGTTTAGGAATGTCTTAGACGTGGGAAGGTAGCTCGTTATAGAAGTTGGTGATGTCTCTTTCATCTCTGGTAAGAGATGATGGTTATGCAGGATTTGCCATTAGATATATCAAGCACCATTGTCAGTGAGATTTTCCCAATGCTATTAAGTGATATTTAAGTACAAGGATTTAGAAGCAGTCCGAAACTTTCAGTGACTGCATTGACGGAGTTTTCCATGAAGACGCTTTGACAGATTTTTACCTATTACCAGTATTTTGGTATTTTAGTTCTAGTTTTCAACTACATATTTGAAGGATTATTTTCTAGTCACAGAATCATCTAAGCAAAGAATCACTTACGTCTGTGCAGGAAAAAGAAACTGATAACGATTCAAAATACGACTGGTATTCACTGGCCAATATTGATAAAAGCAATCAGGATACGGAAGCCGTAAGAAACAATTTTGATATTACTCAAAACACATCTGAAAGACATGCACAGAATGACGAATATGAGAATTTTGCTACTGTCGATATAGAAGCAGCAGTGAAGTGCATAACAACCAACCAAAGAATAAAATGTAGAGTTCTTTAGGAGTAAAAACAGGGAAAAACGAATTGATAATAAAAGTATCTTTACTTAATGAAAGGAAGCTGATGAATACCAATCTTCAGAAACTTTAAAAAGCTAAGAGAGAACTTACTAAACATACCAAAAAGAACGACAAGAATACATGCAAGGCCAAATTAATAAAATCAGGTATTGGGTAGGATAGACAATCACGATTTGTATAGCAGACAATCAACGAAATAAGTGTAAGGAAGAGCACCTCGAGAGCAAACCTAAAACCTGCCAGCTAAAAGAAAAATTCTCCATAATTAAAGAAAACATATCCAGAATATGCCTGGAAATCAATCAAGTGAAAAATTATTAAGACAACCTTGAACACGACATCAAACTTGAACACTTTACGAAGAAAATAACTTGATGTTCTAAAAGCAGAAAAGCTCCTCTAAAAAAAAATTAAAACAGGTGCGATGGACTATAGACATGGATGGTGAGACAGGATCAAAGAGACCCTGTGTTCCCGGCTTGATTTGATGATGATAATGAAGAAATTTTCCATATTGTCTTCCTTTTCTCATACGACCGACCTTATAACAAAAGTCACTAAAATATGAAGGAGCGCTTCCTGTGTTACTGTAAGAAATAGAAACAGTGACAAAAGTTAAAATCTTGGACAAAGCTATTTGCATTTCACATAATGCTAATATACTTGGGAAAGGGATGCATCCATCTATTTTCCCTCTAACTATTGGTAAATAGTTGGGCAAACTGCGTTCTTTAAACTTTAATAGCAACCAATCTAGGAGAAGGAAAATTCTGATTCAAACATGTTCAACCCAGCTTAAAAAGTTAGATTTGTATTTTATCCTGCATATGAATAATCTTGTTTCTATGAATGCATAATTTAGTCATTAACTTGATCAAAAGGTCAAGTTTCGAATCAAAATTCATAATGACTATATTGTATTCAACCCGCTTTTGGGTCTTATACATTCTAGCAACAGCAAATGCTTGTACCGTAGTTTCTTAAACATATTATCACTAATTTCTTTGTATATATATATATATATATATATATATATATATATATGGGGGTTGAGCACTCTGGAGAAGGAATTGTCGGCCGCCGCTAGCGTAATGCACAAGCTCTTCGTAAGAATTGAGAACTCTGGTAGCCGATAAGGTATAAAAAAAATGTAAACAAAGGCTGCTGCGGCTGTTGCTAAAATAAATAAAATTCCCTTAGCCAACGTTGTCCGTTTAGTGGCCGAGAGATCAGAAACTTAGTCTAGCGTAAAGTTGGATGGGTTGCGATCCCGGCTTCGAGCGTCCTGCGTGTCTAACCACACTGAATAGTTCTGATAGAACGAAACAATCTATCTGTGGATGACAATAAATATATATATATATTTGTGTGTGTGTGCACGCAACCAATTTGCCACCTTCACCGGGTAAATGCTAGCAATTTGAATAAAGTAATTTAAGAAAAAAACTTTTAACAGTTGATCTATTATTAAAAGTAAATTTGTACATCACTGAAACTCTGTAAGTAAAATATGAACACTTACGATAACAAAATAAATGTAAATTTTTTTATATATGGACGCAAATTTATTCTGAGTCATAAAATTTTGATATATTTTGGCATTTGGTAATAATACAAAATAATATATATATATATATATATATATATTGATTTTATGAAGATTCAAGAGAAATTATAAAACCCGGCCATGCATATCTGAGACTAAAATGACTTTGTAAAAATATTAAGATTGTACTTTTCATTGGATATATGTATATATACATACATACATATATACATATATATATATATATATATATATATTCAAGTAAAAAATATGATTAAAAAACCAGATAAAAATCATGATGTTGTCGATCTTCAGGTGAGATATCATTAAGCTGAATAGGTATGTACTCTTTTAAAGAAGGTGACTATTACGCAGTTTACATAATAAGGCACGTGGCACAATTGTGTGCAAAATTACAAAATAACTATTTACTTTTCTGGAGGCATTTTGCTACCAACTTTTGTCTTTTATTCAACAAATTATTTAAATCTTGATAACTTATTTGGCTTTAGTTTTTCAAAGGTCACTCACTCGATTTGTAATTGCAGTGATGGTTCAAATCAGTTCAAATCATTACTTTGTTGTCTTTCCCCACCGCTAACAAACATCATGATGTGGATTTGGTGTTTTCTTTTCTTCACTATCGCAACGATTGTTCTGTGAGATCACTCTTATCCTTTCAGAAATTATATTCACATAAAGAGAAAAAAATATGTTCAGTTAGATGTTTGTTGAAACACTTTGCACTTCAGTGTTCCCTCTTCTTCTTAAAATTGTTCCCTTCTCATTCTCTGAGAAATACCGAATGTCTTCATGGCTATGGACCGGATTGGCTTGTTGAGATTGTTGTCAATATTAGCCTTGATCTCATCAAAAAATTCAGGATTTTTTTCCTGCCTGAAAGAATGAGGCTTCCGGGCTGCCATACCTTCGTAATCACCATTAGATTCATTCAGCTTTTTTCAAATCCGTTGTGCTGTCCTTAGATTGTCATCCAATCTCTATGAAATAGTTGTACTATAGATTTGGGATAAATGCCAAGCATTGAATTATGTTGTTTTAAAATTTCTTGGGGAGTGAATTGCGTCATATTGCTGGATTCCTCATATGCGGTGCCAGACTGACTCGAGTTTTCTACACAAGAAGCAAAACTTGAAGCAAGCACAACGCATGCCCAAAATAATAATTTGAAATGACATCATTTTACCAATCACACACACATACACACAAACGATATATATATATATATATATATATATTCTTTTGGCTACCGTATGAATTTGAAAATACAAGGATAAAGGGGGCGTTCAAGGTGTAACATATTGACCCTCGATCGAGCCGTCAATTAAGAGATGCACCTGTGTAAATAAGCGGAAGAACAGAGAAACAGGTGCATCCGGTCGAAGATATCGGAATATCACCTTGAGCTATGGACGTGGCTGAATTCCGTGATGGTGGTAGATACGTACGCCCACAGGAAGCGGGTGGTCGTGAGACAATTATATAACCAGGTGCTACAGACAGCTAGAGTCAGTTCCAGTTCCAGTTGGAGATAGGATGCCCGCAGAGTGAAAACCCGCTCCGGAAAGAGAGCTTGGGCCCTCAGTGACCCACGGTTGAGCCGCCGAGCCAGAATGCAAAAGAAATGCTGATATGGTCAGAAGAACTTTGGGTCAATATGCAGCAGTCTGTTCCCATCTCCAACTCACCTCTCACTCACAACCAACATCAACCCTTTCGAGAATAAAGTGTGAGAGGTATATTTTTATAAAGAAGTGTGTTCTTTCGTTCATTGAAGTTCGTCATTATTGTTGACTATGTTTCCGCATATAGTTGTATATGTATTATGAGTATACAACAAAGGTATAATAAGTGACACGAGTTCAAATTCTGCACGAGACTGTCTTCATTTCACCTATCCCTCATACACTTGGAAAAACTCTCCATCCAATTATTCCCCCTCCAGTTATTAGTAAATAGTTTGGCAAACTGCGCTCTTTAAGTTTGGTGTAGCAACCGGTTAAAGTGAAAGAAAGCTCTGATTTCAAACTTGCTAAAGTCCGTTTGAAATTGACCTCGTGTCACATCTTGTCTGTTGTGAGCTTTAGGTTAATACACTACCTATCTATCTAACAAACTACCGAATTATATATATATATATATATATATAGATATAGATATATATATATATAGATATATTAAAACACACAAGAAAGATGTACTCCAAATGACGAGAATGAAAACTTGACTCCCAGCGACATAGAAGCAACAGCTAAATGCATACTAATCAAAGTTAGTTAATATTAAAAAATAATAAAAGAACCTCAATAGATACCAATGTGAAAAAACAGATGAAAGCCAAGAGCAAATAAATAGAAATACCAAATAGAACAATTAGAATATATTCAAGTCCAAATTAATAAAATGCGAAATTCCATAGATAAAAACAATCACAATTAGCATTGAGGATCGTTAATGAAGTTGGCAATAGGGAAAAGCACCACTTGAGCAAAATTAAAACCTGCCAGCCAAGAAGACTACAAAGGTAAATTTTAAACAGTAAAAATTAAAAAGAACACTCAGGAATCTGTTTAGAAAACCTCCTGAAATCACTTAAAAATCAACTGAAGAAATTTTAATGTCTAAATAGAGTAACTTGGACAATTTACGGAGGAGGAGTAATTTAATGCAGTTCAGAAAAAATTAAAAAACTGAAAAGTTGCAGGCCTCTACGAAACACCTCGTGAATCATCAAAGGCAAGAAACTCCAATTATGCAACGCTGGATGTAAACAAGACGTGATAATGAAATAGACAAAAGGCTTCATTCTCCTCTTCCCAAAGAAAAATGACTCGGAATCACCAAGAACTTTAGAGGCATAAACCATAGTCCCATTTGTGTTAAAGTTTGTAACGATCTGCTTCATAGTCTTAACTGACCTGAGGATGAAAAATATCTTAATTGAAATCAGAACGGTTTGTGGAGTAAAAGATACACAACTATACACATTCTGTGCGTGCAAAAATCTCCTGAAAGCATAATATCGTAGATTTCACCAAGGCATTTGATTCCATAATCAGAGGACAATAAAGCAAATATTTCCAGTATATATTCATCCTCAAAAAATTGAAAGGGTTTTAAAAGACATAGAAGCAATAGTTCGTTCACTTGATTGTGACATATCTCTTTAGTTACTGGTGTTTTGCAAGGATTTCATTTCAATTTAATACTTGCTTTTATTACGCACTAAAAACATCAATAGACCAAATGAAAGAAAATAGTCTCACTTTGAATAACACAGGAAGCATATGACATCCTGCAAAAATTATAACCTATGCAATCGATGTAGATGATGTAGCGATTTTACAAATACACCTCCGCATCTCTAATATATATATATATATATATATATATATATAATACGCAAATATATATTAGTATTTATATGTATTTAATAGTACAGAAGCTTGTCTGCGACCACAGGTTTCATTATTAGAGAACCTCTGCCATTGATCGCTGACCAGCTTCCATGCTATTAAATATATATAAAAACTAATATAGATTTACTTATTATTATCATTATATAATAGCTCTAGCACAGATATTGAGCACTCTCGAAATTATATCGCATTTGGTTTGCCACAAGCCCACAAAGTGAGATAGTGACAATCAACACTGTTATATATATATATATATATATATATATATATATATATATATATATATATATATATATAATCGCTTGTAAAGTAATGGTTACTGTTTTAGGAAATGGACACGGTGACGGAAGTTCAATTTGTGGACGAATCTGTTAGCATTCCACATACCATTAATATCCTTGGAAAAGGGGAAAATTCAACTATTCTACCTCTACCCATAAATAGTAGGGCATATTGGGCTTTTTAATCTTGGTATAGAAACCGTTGGTGCCGAAGGATAACTCTGAATTCAAATCTATAAAAATCTGCTTAAAAATTACATTGTGTTTCATCCTGCTCGTGTGTAATAGATGGTTAAGTATATATATTTGAGTATGTGGGATTGTGTGCATGATACATGTGCTACACACAGACACATCTGTATATTCTACGTTGAAATAGAGTAGACACAGAGTCAACAGTTTTTAGTAACTCTCAGTTTCTTATATATGCGATCATCCGAATAACAAATTGGATACCAACCACGTGGGAACTATTTGGTCTTATGGTCGGATATTATACGTTGATGCTCTCTGAGGTTACGGCAACTAGCACTTCGTGGCTACAATAACGACCAAGTTGAGGATACGTCAGACCTTATCAGTAAATAGTAATGAACATTTCTCATCTCATATTAATGTATAACTTCTTTTTCCTAAACATAAAAGCAGAAAACCTCAGTGTTTTGATTGATGTTCTCACTAATGATTCTACAAGAAAGCGTCTGTTGCTTATAAAGATTAATGAGAGCCTTTTTACTTGATTGGTTCGTCTAGTAATTGAATATTATTTTATCTGTCCTTAAAAAATGAAATTCAATCATATTCAAAGTGTGTTCGAAATTAGTCCATGTATTTCCCACTGAAGACAGCAAAACCTTCCATTTATTTATAATTCATCCGATTACATTAGAATTACATTACCTAAAAAGATTGATTAGAATATGAGGCAGAATCTATTCATTTCCTAAGTTGAAATAATTATTTCGCAGAAACTTGTAAGCATTTTCTATTGCAGAAAACAAATCCGTGATATCAAATAAAGGCTTTTCCTTCCCACCTATCTCCAACATTTGTGACTGCAAACTAAATATAGCTGTTTACTCGTAAAATATGTGGCAATTAAAAAACTGTCGGCCTCCTGAAATAATTTAGTTCAGAAGCTTTGGGCAAATAATCTTCACGTTACATAACCCTTGACACTATCAGTAAATAAGATTCTGACAGTGATTACCTCTTGGTACAAATATTTACTGATGACAATTTACGTTATTCCCCAGCGTCGCTGATTTAGATGTTGAATTAGCAAATATTCAGAAAGGAAAATCAAATCGAATACATTCATTTAGAAAATGATGAACTAAAATGAAAAGCACAACAAATATTATCTGCTAAAATTGCATGAGAGATAACGTTCTACTCCTGAGTGTTTTGGATTTTACTTTAATATTTGAATTTTTGTTGATGTTTGAGTTTGCAGTATTTTTATATAATGAATATGATATTATGTTTTTTTTATAATGATTTTTATAAGATGATTTTCAAAGATCGTTTTTGAAGTCTTTCTTTTATTTCTTTGTTTCATCGGCACAAGACGAAGGAAAACATTGAATTTCCCAAATAACTTGCTGATTTTTTGTATGTGTTAATATAAGTAGTCATTACTCGGCTACAATGAAATTGAAATTCCACTTGAGAGTGAGCGAATATCCTTAGATGACTATTGACAGTTCATCGATATTCAATAATCACTAAGCTTCTTTTTAAAAAGTGATCATATATAAAATAGCTGGATCAATATTTTCCTGTTGCTCCAAGAATTGAATAGTTAGGAACTGACAATTTGGCAATTCCCTACGATGATAAAGGGAATAATCTGAAATGGAAATTCCAACATGCCAACATTACTTACAATACGAATTATTGATGGAACACTTGATATCATATGTGTGTGTGTGTGTGTGTGTGTGTGTGTGTGTGTGAGAGAGAGAGAGAGAGAGAGTAAAAACCTCTTCAGAAAGAACTATACAAAAATGTAAAAATAAACGTACAATAAAGGAAAATCCCTAACCCCCATGCATAAAATAAACGTAAACCGGTTGACGTGCCATTAAAATGAAACAATCAATCAAATGAACTTTCATGTTCTTTCACTTTTTGAACTTACTAGCAAATTATGATGCTGCTTTGATGGAAAATTTTGGTTACATAAAAAAATAACATGTAGACGTAAATATCATGTTTCTTCTAAAATCCAAAATAATTCTCTAAATCTCATGACTTCACATTTGCGAAGATATTTTGGTCGGAAATTCGTAGCAACGAATAATGTGGAAATCTGATTTGGTTTCAAACATTATGAACAACTGGTCCAAGTGATTTGGTCTATTGACGTTAATTTTCAAACTAAATTTTAAAGAGTCATAATAAAGATAAAGGAAAAATTGGTTGTCAATATCGATAAAACAATAATAAACCCCAAATTCGAAGAGTTTATGCGTTTTATTAAGTGATTATTACCAACTGAATAAAGATCATGCGACAAAAATTCAAAAGCTGTTCTTTTTTTTATTTCTATTTTTATTTATTAATTTGTTTGGCTTGTAAATCATTCTGGGATTATTTTAGGCGAAAATGTTGGGGAAATGGGCTCGAATTAACATTTTTATGTAATTATTTCTTAGGTGTTTTTACACACCGTTTGTATATGGTTTCGAGTATTCCTAGCAAAACTAATTAAGATACAATTATATTGTCTTAATCAATTATTTCCATTTTGTAATAATCATTTGTTTGAATAGTCACATGGTTTAAAAATGTCCTATTTAATACTAAGAATTTTCTGACAGGTTTCAATCTAAGGGTCAAATTGATCTATCAGGTACTTTCACCCCGGAACAGAGTGCATCTAGAAGTAATAGCTATGAAGTATGACTCTAAACCCCTTAAGTAAGTAAAAATAAGTAAAGTTGGCGACCTGATTCGAGGGTGACCCGAAGGCTCCCTTTTCAATAGCTACAACACCGAGGTGTAGAGGAGGGTGCTACTCCATTCCCTGGATTGCTCCACTTGATCCTAACCTTATAGTGCTGAGTGCTAAGCAAGGTGACATCAAGTACCTTTTTTTGAGTCTTTGGAATGACTCAACCTGGGATTGAACCAGAGTCTCCTGGACCATTGGTGAACACTCTACTCATTAGGTCAATGCCCCTTGGATCTCCAAAACGGAAAGCCGTGTAAATACAGTGTAGCAACGATAATTTGAATTTTGCATATCTTCATATTGCAACTCAGTAAACAACAATTATTAACATTTTTGTATAAATGAAGGAATTTTATTTTATTTGATCACTCAACCGTTCAATGAGACGAGCGACAAGCAGGAGCTTCAGGTCTCTGTCCACTGTAAATTAGAAAAGAGAGAAAACTTCAAAGTTGTATATGAAAGACTAAATGAATTGATTAGACTTTTTTAAAAGTCCACTTAAGTTTGCATGAACAGCAAAAAACAAAATATGGTGCTCATAACAACTGCAACGCGTCTTTACTTTTTATTTGTTTTCAACTTTTACCTTTTTATTGATGTGTTTGATAATCTATCAAGCTTTAAAAAACATCTTGAGGGCCCAAAATTAGAGTAGATGATGTTGATGATTTTTGAAAGAGAAAATTATAGAATAACATGAAAAGTGCTTACAAGAAATATTTGAAATGGACTCGAATTTATACGAATTCTACTGACTGACGATTAAAAGAAGATAGAAATACGTCCAAAGTGAATGGAGAGAATGCAAATACACTTCATACTAGAAGGAGCGCTTAATAGGAAATTTGATGCATCATGAAATATTTCTTTGATTGCAGAAAGTTTTCCTGCTTGTTATTTTTAGTTTCGAGGTTTGGATTTCTACTTGATGAGAAAAATATCTCTTCTGATATTTTTAAAGTTGATATACGGTAAGAAAAATGTTCTGTCTTAGCAAAGAGCAACAACAGATCAAACTGATGGACTGGATTTATACAGAGAACATATGACGATAAAAAGAATATAAATTTTCCGGAACGAAACATTAGAACTGATTTTTAAACATTTTTGGTTTCCTTAGGCGCAGATGTCTCAATTTATTAAAGAATGGCCACGTAGATATTTTTTTACTATTACGATTTCTGTTTCTAATAGTTGAATTTCTTCAGCATTTTAAAATCAATTCTCATTTATTTGAGAACCTCATTGTTACAAGAATTACTTAAAAATGAACATTGATTTTCAAAAAGATGATAAGCACACTTTTGCAAATGCATAAAATATTATTTTATCAATTTGTTTCATAATCTGTGCATAAGGTATATGTTTAGTTTCCACTGTAAAACAGTTGTTTCAAAACTAGGACAGAATTTTATTCTATATAACAGCAAAGGATTCTGTATATTAATCAAAAGTCAAAACTGTCTGTCATGAAAATAGTTTTCCAAGTTCAAGATTTTATAGAGCCATAGAAGATTGACACGTGTCTTTTTCAGTCACTTTACAGTTTTATAGAACAATTGGTAAATGGAGAGAAAAAGATTGTGTGTTTGTTTGGGTTTTTTGTTTGTTTGTTTGTTCTTTTGTGTGTGTGTGTGTGTGTGTGTGTGTGTGTGTGTGTGTGTGTGTGTGTGTGTGTGTGTGTGTGTGTGTGTGTGTGAGTGAAAGAGAAAAAGGTTATGTGTGAGAGAGGCTGTATAAGAAAGAGAGACAGTGGTAGAGACAGAAAGAAAAGAAAAAAAGGTGAAAAGTAGGAGAGTGTGTGTTAGTGAAAGAGATTTGGAGATTACAACATGTGATACTCATCAAGAATCTGTACTTTTAATTAAGCCTGTGGTGAATTAACTCGATGACATAATTTCTTTTCTCGAAATCAAATTAAAATTTTCAATGACCTGTGCAACAATTTAGCTCAACCTCTGAAAAAAGATACAATTATTGTGATCATTACAAATTAATTTGTCAGAACTGATTACAAAGATTAAAAAAAAAAAGAGATTTGTCATCTAAAGTTTTCAGAAAAAACATTTTCTTTAGTTTCATTGTGTCCGTAAAAATAATGAGCTTATTTACCCATAAATCGAGATTTCAGTTTATTATCAAGGTTTATGTGGTCCATGCCTTACATCAAAATGCAACTTTCCAAAATATCTGCCTTGGTCAATCGATTTGTCATCCGACATTCTAGAAACCATCTTTGCCTTATCGGCTGTTTTCAAGTTTTCAGGATATGGAAGGAAATTGGTGGACCTCACAGTAGAGATTTCGATTTCAGTTCAGCACCTTTACATGCGCAACACAGGAAAGGCAGAAATAATCAAATCTATTTTGAAACCGGTGACATAACAGAAATCTTTGTCCATAAATATGTGTTTAGAACCACACACACACACACACACACACACACACACACACACACACATATATATGTATATATATATATATATATATATATATACAGTGTGTGTGTGTGTGTATGTATGTACGTATGTATGTGTGTGTATATGTGTATGTGTACAGGATACTCAAAGAGACAGAGAGAAACTGAGAATAAAAGTTTAAAAAACGCGATAACAATGCCTGATACATACATACATACATACATACATACACATTGTATTATATAGATTAATTTTCCGCATATTATCAAAGGAATATTTCAGTTGATGAAATCGCTCGTCTTCGTTAAAGTCTATGTTAACATAGGAAAACTACAAGTACATATTTTAAGATTAATCAAATAGGCATCTTCGAGATTTAAAAAAAATTGAAAAAATATAAATAAAGATTTTCAAAGTTTTAATTTTTTATTTTACTTGTCAGAAAAGGCCACCTAATTTGTCATAAAGAAATATTTTTTCGTATGTTAAGCATTTTTCGACTGTTCTATTATTTTGGTATGACACCTAAAATAACAATGATTTCCTTATGGTTAAAACTAGCTTTTGCCAATGCAATAATGACATAATGATTTAGAAGATTTATCAGAGTTTGTTTGAGAGGTTGTTGTATGGTTGAATAAAAGTGGAAAAAAAAACTGTTTGCTTTGTGCGTAAAAGTTCAAATGCTAAAACGGTAGCCAATGAAAATGATTTCAGAATTCCTAAACAATATTCCATACGAGCAAATTAGTTGTGTTCTACCCGTAATAAAATATCAAAACTTTCGTATAAAAACCTGCACTCCCTTGTATTTCATTAAATTTTATATTTATTCTTTAATAACAATATTTTAGAAGGAGTATTATTATTGGAAAAAAATTATAAAACATCTTTAATTTTCGGATTTTTCCTTTTATAATTTTTCGGTTCAGGGTAAATTTTTAAAAACTGCGGTAAAATCTTCAAATAGATTTTCATCTGATTTAATTTCTCCGGGGATTTATCTAATGAAAATATAAATATCTGTAGACGCCAAAAGATATTTTATTGAGATTTCATAAAACTAGATCGGGTGGTTGTTTTAATTAAAATATTTCTTTAAATGTTTCTCATGAACAACATTTTTAATAGATACGTTCATAAATGAATAAATACCAAAAATAATTTGAAAGCTGTTAATTAGGAGAGTTTTGAAAGATTTAAAAGAACTTATTATCACATAATGAATAATTTTTCATGACATTTGTTTGTTTTTCATTGTTTTATTGAGTAAACATCTGCACTAACAAAAATATATCCAGATTTAAACCGGGGAAATAAATTTATATGTAGAATTTTCTTCCAACTCTTCCAATTCGTGTGAGACAGAAAAATAAATTTTTACATCTAAGCTGTTTTTATATTACATATCCTTTCTTCATCAGAAGTGCATGACTTTAGCTAAAGATCAACGAAATAAACAATTGGATTTGCATATGATCAATTTTATTCAGACGAAAGGACAGGAATAAAAGATTTTGTTTGTATATAAAAGGTATATTTCTTAGAAACGACATGAATTAAAGTTTTTCATTCAACTAAAAGCAATATTTGCATCTATTAGATATCATGTTAGATATTATAAAACTTGAAGTTTTTCTGTTAAAAGAAGTATAAAGAATAATACTGTGTTCATCATGGTATCGTAATAGTGAGTATTTTAATAAAAACGATTGAACATTACAGTGTAGCTTATCATAAAACATGTCAAAGCAAAACTCTCCCAGTCGGTGGGGCTTAGAATGCACGGACGTTGAAACCTGTAGGACCCCCCCCAAAAAAAAGAGGAGTCCTGGGTGTGAAATTAGACTGGATTTGATGGTGAGGCTACAGTACTGGAGATTTGGGAAACGCGGAATGCCTCTTCATTATCATTACTCCTTGGTCCACTCTGAGCAAAGGTGGTATTATTTGTTAGGGTCCAATCTATGGAACCTTAACAGGTACTACCACCCCGGGTCAGACGGGTCAAATGGATAGATTTAAAATTAACCGTATTCGATATGACTGTTTTAAAAATAATTCTCAAGAAACAACTAGACAAAAAATAGGAATATGAAAGTATAATGAAAGCAGTTCACTAACGACTACATATAAAAATAAAAGTCAACATTTCTTGCTTGAACATATCTCTACAAAACTAGGTGTCGACTTAAACAGTACAGTTAAATTCCAAACTTTTACCAGAGAGTTCAACCTGTAGAACAGTATTCCTTACAATCGATTTTCAGAACTCACCGTAACCACTGCAAACTGCCACAAACTCTTCTTGCTTTAAATCGTCTTTTATGAACATATTTAACAAATCATCACAAAGTTTAATATGAAATGATAAAACTCTAATATGTATCATATTAAACGCTACATCACACGCGATGTCAAACGGCTGATAAATTGAGTGTAAGTACCTCTGGAACATTACTGCACCCAGGCATCCGGTCAAACAACGTCAATATGTTGTTTATCTACACAATTTCCTGATAGTGTGATAGTGAATTCACATCAATATTAGTTTTATCGTCTAAGATTTGCATGTTTCATTTATAACTGATTTAATTATCATTTTAAGGAAAAATAATGTAACCTACTTAATCTATTGGTATTTTGCTGAATATATATTTGGTGACTTTTTTACCGTAATTATATGCCACAGAATTTTCAATAAATGTTACTTCAAAGTTATTTTTTTGACCATTAAATCTTCATTCTAATTTTAAACATTTACTAATAAACATTTATAAAGTTACACTCAAATAATCTAATAAAATACTTTTGCTATAAGTTATTATAGCCAATCCTCATTTCGGCCATCTGATTATGGTTTTGCCAACCAGTAACCTACTTGATGTTGAGGGTAAACCTATATAGTAGATATAGATCAAACGCAGAATTTTGAGTGAGATATTTTGAGATAGATTTATGCGAATCAACTTATATATATATTATATACGAGGATCATTAATTAAGTTTCCGAACTTTTTTCGTATGGGCACTTTTATTGATTGTACACACATGAAACTATAATCCCCTCGAAGTAATCTCCTCCGGTTGCAATGCACTTGTTGTACCGTTCCAACAACTTCTGGAAGGCCCCATGGAAGTACCCTTGTGTGAGCGTGTCAATGACCTTTGTCACAACCACTTTCATCTCCTCAATTGTCTTATAACAACAGCCTGTGAGCTTTGGGAATAAGAAAAAGTAACAGGGAGCAGGGTCTGGACAATAGGGGGGCGAACTGTCTTGATGCCCATCTTTGTCAAATAGTCTGTGACAAGGATGGAGTTGTGGACGGGTGTATTTTCCTGGTGGAAATGCCACTGACCCGATTTGAAGAGTGCTGGCCTTTTCCGACGGAATCTCTGGCTGAACTCCCTTAAAATCTCAGCATAGTAACCCTAAACCTAACCCTTTGGCCAATCAACTCTGGTGTATTTACTTTCTCATTCGTCCCACACCTCTCATCATCCCTCACAGACTCTGTGCCTTCCTTGAATCGCTTATGCCACTCAAAAACTGATGTTCGATTCATGCAAGATGGTCGAAAAGCAGTCTTAAGTATTTTGAATAGACAACGTATATATATATATATATATATATATATATATATATATATATATATATATATATATATTACGTGATGTATTCAATAAATTTCCAGACATTTTTATAGGCAATTAAAATCATCGTAGACTCTTGTAATTCACTATGTTATGGCTATTCATCTTATGAGATGACTGACCAATTTTTATGATTTCAGGTTCAAATGAACATCTACAGCAGCAATTGGGATACATCCTACTAAAGCCGGATTGTCACAGCTGTGGATTTCAAAAATGCAATCTGACACTTTAGAAGAACACAAGGCAATAAAATTCTGTTTTAAACTTGGAAAATTACCACAAAAACGTATGGAATGCTTCAGACTGCTTTTTGACCATCTTGCATGAATCGAGCATCAGTTTTTGAGTGCCATAAGAGATTCAAGGAAGGCACGGAGTCTGTAAGGGATGATGAGAGGTGTGGGAGGAGTAAGGAAGTCAATACACTAGAGTTAATTGGCCAAAGGGTTAGGCTTAGGTTTAAAGTTACTATGTTGAGGTTTTAAGGGTGTTCAGCAAGAGATTCCTTGGGAAGAGGCCAGAACTCTTCAAATCGGGTCAGTGGCATTTCCACCAGGAAAATGTACCAGTCCCCAATTCCATCCTTGTCACAGACTATTTGACCAAGATAGGCATCAAGACAGTCCGTCACCCTCCCTATAGTCCAGACCTTGCTCCCTGTTACTTTTTCCTATTCTCTAAGCTTACAGGCTGTCGTTATGAGACAACCGAGGAGATGAAATTGGCAGTTAGGAAGGTCACTGACACGCTAACACAAGAAGACTTCCATGGGGCTTTCCAAAATTTTTTGAACGGTACAACAAGTGCATTGCAGCCGTAGGAGATAACTTCGAAGGGGACTAGAGTTTCATGTGTGTACTCTCAATAAAAGTGTCCATACGAAAAATTTCTGGAAACTTATTTAATGATTCTCGTAATTATCATTAAATTGTAACTGCTTGGAAAATGTTTTATTTTCTTGTTTCTTTTTAACGATATTTGCTGAGAAAAATCCTCATACAATCCACCATTTTGCTCAGTTATGTTGATGGATTGAGTGATTGATTGATTTTAACGAGATCTTTAGTTATCTAGGGTTATTTCATGGCCAGAGGTTATTTATTTGTGTATATTGTAGGATTATATTTATATTTTGGGGCAGATTCTTTTTACCTTTTTGCACACGAGTATATGATACCAAGTATTCTTATCTAATGGAAAAAAGTTGCCCACATTTTTATGATCTTCAGCTTTCCTACCTAATATTAAATACTACAAAGTCTCAATGATCATTTCTTCTTTTATCACAGACCATTAATTCATACAGATATATGGTTTCAAGTAACTTGTAATTTTGTAAGCAATTCTAGCTTCAAGTAACTATAATTCTTTGTGCCAATAATCTACAGTTATACACGGTACTAAGTATTCCTATGGTACTAAGTATTCCTATGGTATACGAATAATTTTTAAACTTATATATCTGACCGATTAATGATACCCTAAAATGTACAACCACCCAATCAGAGTGAACCTGGGAGTAATAGAAATGAATCAGAGTTTCATACTCTCTAGATATTCAGAATGTGAGCCTCAACAGTGGATTTAATTTAGTGTCATACTGAATATATGGGGTTTTTGCCCTTCGCAGAGAATAAAGCCACCTGAGAGTGAAACAATAATAGAGAAACATACAAAAACCGGATCAACTCACACTCATGAACACACACATGAACACAAACACACACACACGCACACACACTCATATATATATATATATATATATATATATATATATAGTTGATTAGATTCAAAGCAGTGCTGGCTTAGAGGCAATAAAAAAGATAAGCGACAGGTAAATGGCAAAAATCTGCCTTTCGTTTTGCTTCGGCAAACTGACATTGTTTATTTGTGTAAATACAAGAACATATCGAGTTCAAAGATCTATGACACCTGATATGTTAATCCAGAAAGTTTCGGCGCTAATCAGTTTTGCTAAGACGTCATATTCGTACGTTGAGATTTGATATATAAACCATAAGAAATTGAAGCTATTTAAAGGGAAAATAACGTGAACGATGCCGTCAAAATTTCGTTCGACCGCTTTGATTCTTGCCATTGGTGTCGTATCTTTTTAACCTTCCGTCCATTGTTGCAGATGTAATTTCAGGTTTTGGCACCGTGCATTCACTTGCATGAATTACTGTTTCCTTATTCTTCTCGGAATTCTATTCTTACCATTGTTATTAGCATTCGTTTTATTTGAATGATGCAAGGCATAGAGGTCTAAAAATCAAATTCTAAGCATCACTGACTTTGTGATGGGCCGTGGCTTCTACACTGCAGTAAGGTTTCCTTCGTGAATTAACTTTTGATTGACATAAAAAGACAACACAGAGAAAGGAAACTCCGAATTCGATGAAAGAAACGCGAAACAAAAACAAAACATCCTTTTCTTTTCCGCCTTTTCATTTTGGCTGACAAAAAGGAACAGCAACAGAAATTGCATGTCATAATCTTTCTATAATTTTGTTGTATTTCTTGTCCTTTTCTGTAGTTGAAAAGGAAAAAAAAAGAACTTGAAAGAATGAAACGAGACACAACCAAATGGAAAATATGGAATATTGTCTGGCAAAAATTCCTCAGGATCAGTCTCCTTTGTACGAACGTTTGCAGTCTGACTGCATACATCAAAAACGGGACATTCTTTTTCTTTCTCTCTGACTGATGAAACAGCCTTACTCAAGGGACTAATGAAGAAAGACGAATCTCTGATACAAACGGAAAATCTGATATAAAGTTAGATTCGTGCAAATACTTTCGATCTTAAAACATGAAAAAAGCGTGGAGTAGTGTGTTCATGGAGATTCGTAAATTATTATATGGTAGAATTAGCATGGTATGAGTGGTTTGATTTATTCATAAATGACAAGTTGAGAGCCCTGTGTATGACTCAACATGAATATATAAACGAACAGATATGATAACAGTTCACGCATCCCCACCAACACCGAGGATGGAATAACTGTATATGATATATTAGAAATACTATACAGATAAATATAAATATTCACAAACGCCCACACACCCACGTGTTCATGAACACACAAGCATATACGTACACACTAACACACACACACACACACACACACACACACACACACACATATATATATATATATATATATATGTGTGTGTGTGTGTGTGTGTGTGTGTTTAGGAAAAGTAAAAGTTGAAATTTTTAACTTATCTTGTATCGTTAGTACTCTCTTTGCTCTTTTTTGGTGAAACCTTTTTGATTATATATATATATATATATATATATATATATATATATATGCAAATTTCATTAAACATAATAGACATTTTATGCCTACATATTTTCTTCTGGATCCGTTCGAATTCCCGTATTACTTTTATCCTATTCGGGGGGAATTGATTAAGGTATTGTCCATAGTTGTATGTATCCCTAGTATTTTCTGCCCGACTTTGGGCCATCATCAGGGGAGAATCTATTACAAAAGTGATGTAACTTTTATTTTAGCAAATTACTACTGTGTAAGGACGTCTTTGCTGTTGGAGATTATGGCGTTTGCTTTTAAATGTAATTCTGTAAATAGTGCCAGTAGCTAAAGACATTCAAGTACATTAGCACTGGTTTGAAAATTAATTCTATTAAGTGCTGGTTGCAGGTTTCTAATATATAGTGCTTCGAGAATCTGAAGTTTTTGTTTATTATTTTGATGTTCGTGTATTGTTGTGTTGTCAGTGAGTTTCATATTTCTTTTGCCTCTATGTGTCTACCTTGTAAATCTGTTTGAGTTGTGATTCGTCTCGGACTTCATATATACATAGTAACGTTAGTTTTCCATCCCCTTTTGTTCTTAAAGCCTTTTTTTATTCTTATTTTTCCCTAATTGAGTTGTTAATGTTATAATACATTTTGTTGTTAAATCTTCAAATTGTGTTATGTTGGTTTTGTGAGTACTTGTCGCTTATTCCGCTGTGATTTACCGAGAGTCTTCGAGTGGAGAAATTCCCTTCCCATAGTTCACCCTTTCTTTTTTATCGAACCTTGGGACATTCTCGCAATTTTATATATGTTTTTTATTATTCTCGTTACGTGCCTGTTTTCGCAGTCCCAGTGAAAGTCTGTTTGTAACAATATATATATATATATATATATATATATATATATATACAATTTTCTTTTTTAAAAATAACACTGGATTTTCTATGACTTGTAAAATCTGCTGGTGAATTTTTGTTATATTTTAATCTAATAATCTTGATTTATTTCTAATCGACTAAATTGTTTTACCAGGTGCAACTATCACGAGTCAACTTAACAATTGTTTGAATTTACCGCGCCAAACTTAGAAATTTAGCATAAATTAGTATAGATTCTTGTACCGACAAATGCAAACACTCCCAGTTATCACAAATTAATCCCCCCCCCAAAAAAAAAGAAAACGGCCAAACCAAACGCTAAAGAAATATTTGGAATGGAACATTCAAGAATCAGGTGGCATTATAAATATAAGTAAAGACATAAAAGCTTCATAAATATGTGGATATATAGAAAAAAAAACCTAAACAATTGTGAGGAAAGACTCGATGGGTAGAGGTTAGTACAATTTTCTTTTTTAAAAATAACACTGGATTTTCTATGACTTGTAAAATCTGCTGGTGAATTTTTGTTATATTTTAATCTAAGAATCTTGATTTATTTCCAATCGACTAAATTGTTTTACCAGGTGCAACTATCACGAGTCAACTTAACAATTGTTTGAATTTACCGCGCCAAACTTAGAAATTTAGCATTCCACCTCCACTAAAGATAAAAATTTAAAAAAAAAGATAAAAAATAGAATAAAATAAAAACCTGGTTGGGCCTGCATCGGATGACAAGATAAAATATATCCCAAAATTTCTTTGAATATACGTCAGTCCTGGACTTAACTAAGTTAAAACTTAAGGTAAAAGGATTTATTTTTATTTCATTTTATTTTTATTTTCTATTTTTTATTTTCTATTTTTTATTTTCTATTTTTTATTTTCTTTTTTTTCTTTTCTATTATTTCTTATTTTTTATTTTTTTATTTTTTTTATTTTTTTTATTCACGTACACGTGGAAAGCAGCATCGTGTACGTGAACTTGTTCGAATTCGCAATGCCTAACATTTCCTGAACGTGTGAGTCTTGCGGCTTAACGCTCAGGATTGTCAGTTCGATCGGGGAACTACTGCTGCTCATCTATAAGAGTGGCTTCTATAGATGAGAATAAAAACAGCCATCGAAAGATAACCATGACTCATACTCAAACCACATACACAAACCGCATCGCTCTTCGCGCGGGTAAAAAAGGGGCGCGTCCTGCTGAGGTTGGGGCCCTGGCCTCAGTGTTTGAAAAATCAGCTACAGAGCTCAAATAAAAACTACTAAAATGCAAACAAACAATACAGATAGCGACATTTAACGTTAGAACCCTAAATAGAATAGGTCAACTACCAGAGCTTACTGCATCAGCCGTAGAACATAATCTGTATACAAGAACATCGACACACTCACACCGAAGATATCAAATATTACGAAACTGGCAATGGATGGATGCTGGTGACTGTATCGGCATGGAAAAACTCTGTCAATGCATCGGTAGGAGGGGTGGGAATGCTTATAGGACAAAGAGCGCTAAAAACACTTAATAGCATTGAGTGAATACAACCTAGGATGATGGCCGCAACGTTTAATGGCAACCCCAAAGCAACGATCATATCCTGCTACAGCCCTACTAATGTTAGCGAAGAAACCAAACTAGTCACCTTCTACGAGGAGCTATCCTCCCTAGTACGTAGCATTCCGAAAAACAACCTGCTAGTCATTGGCGGAGATATGAATGCACAAATCGGGAAAAACAGAAACAAGAAATACAGCCTACACAACACGTCAAACAAGAATGGACAACATCTAATTGATTTCATGATAGAAAATAGATTAACATGCCTCAATACAAACTTTCAAAAAAGGGAGGGGAAATTATGGACCAACACATACGCGAACAAGAGTAAAGCACAGATAGACTACCTCTTTATAAACAGAAAATGGAAAAATAGTGCGATGAATTGCGAGGCATACTCCACTTTCGAGGGTGTGTCCTCCAATCATCGAATAGTCACGGCCAAAATACGTCTCAGCCTACGGAAAAACGCCACACGAACAGTGACAGCTAAGCACTATGACTGGGCCCTACTTAACAACAGAGACATTAGAGACAAATATGCATTAGAATTAAGAAACAGATTCGAAACACTACAAGAGAAGACAGAAAAATTTACCCCAAATGACGAATATGAAAATTTTGTTGAAGCACACCTAGAGGCGGCATCAAAGTGTATCCCAGCAAGACCTAGAACTAAATATAGAGTCCCTAGGGAAACGTCAGAGGTTAGAGAAAAACGTGCACTCGTGAAAACTGCCTCCAAAAGCTATCGGAAGAACCCAACACACACAAATGCCCGAAAACTAGAAAAGGCACAATATCAATTAGCAGGAATATTTCTAAAAGAATAGGCAGAATACATACAAAATCAGATAGATAAGATTAGAGATTCGATGGAAGATAGACAATCCAGGATAGCCTGGCAAACAATAAACGAAGTAAGTAGAAGGAAGAGCACAGCCAAAGCAAAATTGAAAGCTGCAAGCCAACAAGAAAGAGTAAAACTGTGGGAACAGCATTTCAAAAATCTACTAGGAAGCCCGCCGAAAATAACGGATGAACCGATCACCAGAATTATCAGTAAGCAATTAGACATTAAACTAGGGCCTTTTACCAAAGAAGAACTCGACTCGGTTCTTAAAAAAATTAAAAATAGGAAAGCTGCAGGGCTGGACGAGATCCCCCGCTGAAGTGTGGAAGACTAGACAATTAGACGATATACTGCCCCGGCAATGCAACGCCGTCTATAGTCAAAATAGGATAGAAAGATGGATGAAGGGATGCATCCTTCCTTTCCCTAAAAAAGGCGATCTCGGATTAGCCAAGAACAACCGAGGGATAACACTTACATCCATAGCAGCCAAAATCTACAATGCCCTACTACGAAACCGCATAGAACCCAAAATAGACAACATCCTTAGGAAAAACCAAAATGGCTTCCGGAGAAATAGATCCACAACCTCACAAATATTAACCATCCGTAGAATCCTTAAAGGCGTTCGGGCAAAAAACCTTCAGGCGACATTACTATTTGTCGACTTTACCAAGGCCTTCGATTCCATCCACAGAGGGAAAATGGAACTAATCCTACTAGCATACGGCCTACCAAAAGAAACCGTAGCAGCAATAATGATCCTCTACAGAAACACAAAAGTGAAAGTACGTTCACCAGATGGAGACACGGACTACTTCGACATTGTTGCAGGAGTACTAAAAGGAGACACGCTAGCCCCATACCTCTTTATCATCTGTCTAGACTACGTGCTTAGAACTTCGATCGACAAAATCAGAGAAAATGGCTTCGAGCTGACTAAGAAAAGAAGCAAAAGGTACCCCGCAAAAACAATCACAGACGCCGACTACGCTGATGACTTAGCGTTACTGGCGAATACGCCTAATCAAGCAGAGACACTACTGCATAGTTTGGAACGAGCTGCAGCAGGCATTGGCCTCCATGTCAATGCGCACAAATCTGAATATATATGTTACAACCAAATGGGCAAGATTACCACACTAGACGGAGCCTCTCTGAGGCTAGTGGACAAATTCACCTACCTAGGAAGTAGCGTCTCATCAACAGAAAACGACATCGACACACGACTGACGAAAGCATGGACGGCTATAGATAGGCTCTCAATTATATGGAAATCAGACCTGACCGATGAAATGAAGCGCACTTTCTTCCAGGCAGCGGTTGTATCAATACTACTATATGGATGCACTACATGGACGCTAACCAAACGGCTGGAGAAGAAACTTGACAGCAACTACAAAAGAATGTTGAGAGCAATATTGAACAAGTCCTGGCGACAACACCCCACGAGACGCCAACTGTACGGCCACTTGCCTCCCATCACGAAAACTATACAGGTTAGACGAGCCAGACACGCCGGACACTGCTGGAGAAGCAAGGACGAGCTCGTAAGTGACGTACTCTTATGGACCCCCACATATGGCCAAGCAAAAGCAGGACGACCAGCCCGAACTTACATACAGCAGCTATGTGAGGACACGGGATATAACCCAGAAGACCTGCCGGAGGCGATGAATGATAGGGAGAAGTGGCGAGAGATGGTCAAGGATATCCGTGCTCGCGGCACGACATGATGATGATGATGATGATGATATAAGCATTTAGATAGATAGACAGATAGATAGATAGATTATTTGAATCTTCACCGGCTACTTGAAAAGAATTAATAAGTTTATTTAGACGTATCAGCAAGTCACCCAATTGAGTATCATTGTTTTATTGATTTGGTTTTTCAGTTGAACATGCATTGTACTTGAATGGGATCATTTGATATTAGTAAGAAAAGAGTGAAACATCAGAGAGTGAGAGAAAGGCGGGTTGAACAACAAGAGATAGACAGGTTTATTATGAGAAAAGTACTAGGCAAAAGGAATAAATGTATTTAAACAAGAAAATAAATCTACCTGTTAGTTTTTCGTCGTCTTTCATTACATAATGTCTTTGGATGTTCACTGGTTTGGTTGGGTTGGGTTGGGTTGGGTTTGATGGCATATCAACCAGTGTTGCTCATTTAATGCCAAATCCTTTTTATACGTATATATATATATTAGATATATAATTTCTGTACCCTTTTTGTAGACAAGATTTTTAAACGATCCTGAGCTCATTTTTTAAACATAGTTAAATGGCTTTACTTATATCTATCTAATAAGAATAATTCTATTGACTATTAATCATTTGTTTGCATAGATTTTAATATTTTCAAGTATTGCTTCGTATTACTAACAATTCAACTTAACATCAGTCTTTTGTTTACACACAGTGAATGAATAAATAGTTTTATTTCAATGAATTCAGTTTAGCATTTCAATAAAGTTTAATGGTTTCAAGTATTGCTATGTATCACTAACAATTCAATTAAACATCAGTCATTTGCTTACTCATAGTGAAATGATCAAACATTTCTATTTCAAAGACTTCAATTGGGCATAACTACACAGTTTAAATATCCAACAGATCTATTTGACTCATATATAGGACCCTATCAGGTGCAACCACTTCGAGCCAAACTGGACCAGGGAGCAATAGCAATGAAGGAGAACTCCGCATTCCCCAAAGCTCCAGCATTACTGGAGCCTCACCATCAGATTGTTTAATGCCATATCAGGTCACTAGTTGGGTCGGGGTCTTGCCTCTCTGCAGAGAAGCATTCAGTGTATTCTACAGCCCTAGCCGACAAGGCCAGCTGTTAACTGGGGAGTTATTTGTTTTCATCCTAAATAATCCTTTCTGTGGATCTTTGAGAAAGAATAATTTGCATTTAGACTTGCCAGCAAATATTAGCACATTTTTTTTTTATCATAGTCATTTAAAAGATAGAAATTACCAAGCAGTTACAATGTAACCATTCCAAAATAGAGTAAAACTCCGTTTGATATTTTGACTCTTTACGTAGATTTTCGCATCATTGAAACATACTATATGTAACTGTAAGCCATGAGAATTAAATCCAATTTTGTTTTATTTATACTGTCATATTTTTTGACAATACAATTTCGTAGTTGTTTGTAAAATGTGTTTTGCATTTTTTCTAGCGAAAAAACACATAATTTATTCCTTATAAATATCGATTAACATCTCTCCCTTAGTGATTTTTTTTTAAGTTTACAAATTATAAAGTTTTTATATCATGCCTAAAAAGTTCTCTGTATCTCTGTACTTTCTTCTATGGGGAAATTAATCTATATTTTTTATAATTTCTCGTTAATAAGGAAATCGGGCATAAAACAAACGAAAGTATTTTTGAGAGACATGATGAATGTAGATGGATGCCTATTTTAGCAGTCAGTGTAAATATCTATATCATCTTTCTTTAATGAAATCGAGGAAAAATTACGATCCATACTTGCACAGTGGGTTAAAAGTTTGCAAGTTTATCTTCACGAAAGAGACAATGCTGTCCATGATAGACTGAAATCACAAAACTTTTCCGTATAACCTTATTATTATGATGTTTTCTCCTTTGGAATCTGTGATAAAGACCTTTCTTCTTACCAAAAACATTGTTTTCAATATCTCAAAATTTAAATAATTTTTACAACTATTTTTTAATTTGATAATTCATGATAGTCTTCTTCAAGAATCTTGCAAATTTTGACTAATATCATTCCTCAGGAAATCTGTGATTGTTCAATTACTTTTGCTTTGAAAGTTGTTTGCCTCTTTTTGGCACAAAAAAAAGTTGAGTAAGATGTTTAAAAGATAAAACTCTGTTTTTTTCGAGAACCAATGAAATTCCAAGCAATTATAGAGAGCATCGTCACTGGAATTGGCTTTCCCTTATGATCAAGAACTACCAAAAAATTCCGGAGGTTTAAATAGGATTTGTATGTCAATTTAATGGGGTTAAAGAAAGGTGTACGATGAATAATTTGAGATTATAATTTTCATGAAATTCTGTTTTATTTTTTGCGATATGTCGAAAATTTCTTTAACGTGCATTTCGTTTTATGATTGAATAACACACACGCATACTCTCTCTCTCTCTCTCTCTCTCTCTCTCTCTCTCTCTCTCTCCTCCTTTCTCTCCTCCTTTCTCTGCCCTCTCTCTCTCTCTCTCTCTCTTGATTGATTGATTGATTGATTGACCGTATTTTGTGTGTTGCATGAAGTCTTGAGAGGGAATATTGTCATTATTCAATGAATTATTCAAAACGATATCTGCATATTTGTTATTTAGGCCACTAAAGTTCTTGCTCTTCTCAATTCTATAAAATAATCCGCAACTTCCAATCCTAATTTCTTCTTTAAAAAGTTAGTTTGTCTCAATAAGAAAATTTAAATTGTAAACAAAATGTATTGTTATTGGAAAGAACAAAATTGAGGACGGTAAAATAACCAACCGGATTGGAAACAATGATCAAAAGACAAATATGAGGATTTTAAAACGAATAATTAATTGAATAATAAAAACGGTTACATTTAGAACATTTCTCAGTGATCCAGAGCAAAAATTCTGCGAGCAATATTGAACAGGTCCTGGAGGCAACACCCCACAAAGCACCAACTATACGGCCACCTACCTCCCATCACGAAAACTATCCCAGTGAGACGAACCAGACATGCAGGACTCATAAGTGATGTACTCCTATGGACCCTCACATATGGCCGAGAAAAAGCAGGACGACCAGCTCGAACATACACACAGCAGCTCTGTGAGGATACGGGATGTAGCCCTGAAGACCTGCCAGAGGCAATGAACGATAGGGAGAAGTGGCGAGTGAGGGTCAGAGCTATCCATGGTGGAGATACGACATGATGATGATGATGATAATATTTTCGGATGAATTAAGAGATGCTCAGTTGATCCCGACGATGGAAAGAAAATAAAAATACATTGATGACAAAACAAAACGCACACGTATATTTCAAGATTATTACATTCTGTCTCGCACGTGACCCCAAAGGAAGACATATTTTGGCTTTGCCCAGTGGATGTATGAAAAAACGAGGTCCTAATGGCTCACTAAAGTGCTAACTTTTCAGTTTATTCTTCCAAAAACTATTAAGCAACCAAGATTTCGAATTAGTCTGGTACCACGTGATTGCTTCTTATCTATGGACAAACTCTCATACGACTTTTACTATTCCCTGAGTTTTCAGTTTTAACTTGTCTCCAGTAAATCATCAAATGTTTAACACATCCACTATCCAAATTGCCGGGGGTGGTGAGCTTGAGGCTCTCGCTTGACCAGGTTAATGACGTTCATGTACTTTATCGTTTACCTTATTAGGGTGAAAACGAAATTCATCGTATCAGATGACCCTTTACTATTGATACAAGTTAACTTCCCGATCACGTGCTAATTAAAGACTCTGAGATCAGGGAGAATTGACTTGCATGGTGACTCTAGCTGAATTCTGATTAGACGTAACATTAATCGATGCAATTTATATTGTGAAACATACCTTCATTTATTTTGATTAAACCTATCTTTATTTTGTGTAACAAAACTGATGAAAATCTCCCTCGACAATGAGTTTAATAGTAAACAAATTTAATCACAAAACCTCTGATCAGATCGAAGCATTTATTTTCTTTATAAATCTGTAAGCACTGTTTGTTCAATGTCTCGTCGACGGTTGGTAATTTTCCTTTCGCAGACGACTGCGCATCAGGTCATGATAATATGACTTTTAATAAAGTCAATTTTTTAGAAAACTAAAATATTCAACTCATAAAATATGAGGATTTTTAGAGAAAATGATCTGCTTACATATCTTGAAGCGTGAGAAAAATGTTGTCATGAGACAGAAGCAGTCATTCGTACCAGATATTTTTAGTTATAGTGTTTTGCCTCATTCGAGCATGACCATTTTCGGTGTAATTTTAAAACTTGCTTTGTGATGCAAAACGACGGCTAAAAGAGATTTGATAGATATTTCAATATTTTGCATAAAAAATAAAATTTGATTTTAAAAGGTAATTACAAAACAGAAATTGCATAACGTAAACAGTATTAATTAGCAAGATTTACAATGATCTACGACATAACCCTACACACATGCAAACACACGCACACACACACGCACACACACAAACACATACACACACATATAAAAAATATCAAAATTGAAAAGTATTTTGATTTTATCCGTTTTGTGGACTAAGTAATATTATTCTATTTCCCAAATCAAACCAGGCGAAATTCTTATCTCTAGCTTAATTTTTATTTGTCCCATACCAACCAATTTTTGCTTACTTTATTGACTGTCTCATGATAGTTGTCATTTATCAAAGGATTTGTGATTAAATTAGTTTACTATTGAACTCATTGTCGAGGGAGATTTTCATCAGTTTCGTGAAAAACAATTGATGCACTTAAGCAAAAGACATTTAGGGAATAATACAATTTGGTCCACTTGAATTCCTTTATTTTAGAGTCGATTCGGTGTCAAAATAATCAAATAGAGAGTTAATATTCATTCTCTCGATGACAAAGAAATGTTTAAGATTATATAGTATTATATTATATTCTTAAAACGTTAACCAACAGAGATAACTACACGGTTTAAATATGGAACATTTCCCCAACAGGGCATTGCATTTACAAAGCTGAAGAGGATAAAAAAAAAAGTTAAAAACTAATAGAAAAGTTATTAAATTAAAATTATTTTACAGTTTCTATTTTTTTCACAAGAAACGTTTTAGAAGTTGAAAAAAACTAACTACCGTCATTATGACGAAAAGTTTTGTTAATAAAAGATTTATAATGACTTTTTAAAATTTTACAATATGAGTGACTGGTTTTAACGGCATGTTAACCCATCTAGAGTTATTCTATACCAAGAGGTTTGGGAATCGCGTTCATTCTACCTTCTGTTTAAATTTTCTATCTTGTTTCTTAAGAGTTCTCATTTTGCACTCAGTCGTATCGAATTAAAATAAATTGTAAACAGATCTATTTTACCCAAAGATGGCGCCCAAATATTTATTTTCATTTCGAATGGTGTTACACCGCTGCAGAATATACAGTCTGTACATTCTAAGCTTCGCTGACAGAGATTTCTCTTAGAATATGTAAATGTATATTTCTATCTATGAGTGTGAATATATAAATATGTATATAAACGTAATGGGCATTGTGAAAATTCTAAGAATGATTTCCTTTTTGACTGTTAAAACTTAAACACTTTATCCAACTCTGCTATTTGCTACAATATAATGTACAACACATGTAGGCTCATATTAATTTATAGCTTGTAGACTTTTATTTATACATTTATCCCTTTTTTTATTTACAATAAAAAGGATCCAAAATGTACTGAAAAGTTTTAACTCTAAGTAAAAACTCAGCTTCTAGATTCATAAATTAACAACTTCTATTAAAGTAATCACATCACCAATACAAGTCCAGTACGTATGTCGTTGCGATGTGTGTGTGTGTGTGTGTAAATGTGTGTGTGTGTGTGTGTGTGTGTGTGTGTGTGTGTGTGTGTGTGTGTGTGTGTGTGCAGATAAGTATTGTATTTGTTGCTGCCTCCCACCAGACAGGACTTGACACAAGATCAAAAGCCCGAACGCCGATTAAAGTGGGTATAAAGGGAGGGAAAGGTCGGGAACGAGCCGAGACTCGAACTCTGCTTGTCAGTGCTGCTCATCGACCCACTATGTGCAGTTTCACGAATCCAAATTTGGATCCGGACACGTGTGCCGGGTTTTGGCTTAAACTAGACAACAAGGTCTAGTGCTATACATAGGAGACAAAGGTTCCAGCTCGCCCACCCGAAGGTGGCCCAACCGAAATTGGGGGCCTTTCGGCCTCGAATCTGCCATTGTTTGATACACCATCCGACACGAATGCCAAACTGCCCAGCCAAACTGCCCAGCCAAACTGCCAGGTAAGTATATGAAATCATGTGCACATTTGTTGCCAATATGCACAATGTGACTATATTCTTTTTTCTAATAGTAAATAATCAATGATAATTTTTATTATTTTCTGATAAAATGAGGAAAATTTACATATGTCATTCAAGGAACAACAACAAGATGGATGACAAAGACGATTTTCCCAATCAGTTCTGAAAACTGTATCTAATTTCAAATGTCGATTAAATGACAAAAAAAAAGAAAACGGCTCAAGATAATTAAATGACAAAAAAAAAGAAAACGGCTCAAGATAATTTTTGTAAACATCCATACTCTAATTTTACGACATTCGAAGTCATTTGTATTATTTAGATAAAAGTTCTCGAGTAAATATACCGAATCACATTATCAATTCATCCGTTATTTTACAGCGAAACGATGGTGTGGGACTTTCTAAATAGAAGTCAATTCAAACGACTTTAACCTGGCAGAGGGCAGATGTTAATAATCACTGTTCTAACAAAGAAATAATATTTGTACATATATAGAAACATACGAATATTCGATAAATTCCTCCTTGTCAATTTAGGAATGATCTAACTCGGATCTCCTCTGTGCAGACCAAAGTTTTGACTAATTTAATATACGAAGCTTCATGGGAAACAGAAACTTTTCTGTGTTCTCGGGCGTAAACAACATAAAAATGTCACATTATTTGAACTTTTATATTAGATTTTATAAAAACAGAAACATAAAATAATGGAATCTATTTTCATTTCACGCTTTATAATTTCTTCAGAACAATTGTGACCGGAGATTTTTTTTCTGAAATCCGGCTACAGCAAGTTTCGTCAACATTGAAAGACTCTTCTATATCCAATGCCGTCAGTGATATTATTCGAACGGCGGCATCTTTGCTTGTATCTCCAGTTCTCTCTATTTCATTACAGATTTTTCTGGTTTACCTCAAGTGCTCCAACTATAAATGTTACTTTCTTGTTCCATAGAATCTTTTTTACCTATCAAGCAAATTCCAAGAATTCATCCAGTTTTTCATTTTCTTTTATATTTACTCAGTAATTATTATTATGATTTTTATTTTGCAAGTGTTTTACCCCAGTGTTCACTGGAGTCTTAATAACAGCAAGTTTCTAGGACTCTTCTTACTATTCTGATCAATCTCAACAATGCTATAGTCTGAATGGTTTCAATTATTCCTCCGATTTTTGAGCCGGTTAACTGTATTCGTTCATTATTGGATTAACTGGGTCACCATGAAACTTACATTTTATGCATTTCTTTGTATTATTAAGTTTCTCTTTGAAATAATTGGTTTTTATGACAATATTTTGATCTGCTATTGATATAAATTCATTTTCTCTCTTTATTCTTTGCCATCTCCCGAACATATCGTGTACAATATTATTAGTTTGTCCCTTGAAATATCCGTACGGCTTTTTTCATATTTGTTTATTCTAGATTATTTGTTATTGTTTTCCTGTCTGTCTTTCAGCTATTTCATTGCTATTGTTACTGGCTACAGTAAACAGTTATTGTTTGATCTTTTTGCATATTATTCGTCTGTCCAAATTATATCTTAGCATTCTTAAATGCTGGTATGTTCTCTACCGTGTTCTTTTCTTGTAAGATATAGTTTGTCAAAATCACCTGTCGGGTTTAAAGCCTTGCTTGTTCTTGAGACCATCAGACAGAGTTTCTCCCTTGACAATTTTGTAATATTCCAGAGTATATTACCGGAGAATGTTACTCTGGTATTTATTCCTTTTGATGAGAATTCTGCAACAGAGTTTGGTTTCGAGAAAGATTTTGTTCTATGAGGTAGTCCTTTCTTGCTTTTTTCTGTTTGCTTGATTGTATTCGCTTCAAATATTCTGAGGTATACAGATACTTTGGAATATTAGAAGGGAACATAATCAAGCAGAAACCTTGAGAATTTGCTTGTCAAATTATCAGATGCTTTCGTAATTGGGCAGTTCTATTTCTTCCATCTTTTTCTTTTCTTTCTTTTTTTTATAATGAGCATGGCACTTTTTTTTCTATCAAAAATTCCATTCCTTTATCTTGGCTGTGGATTCTGATTGTATAAGGTTTTCTAATTATTTTTCTTTCTGGGCAAACATCTTGATATCATCCGTATGCATGAATGTGTTTATCTTTGCCCACAGTTTTGTAAATGTTTAGCCTCCGTAGCATTACCTTAGTAGATAATTCAGTGGCATCATTGCCATAACAAATAATAGTGATGATAATGAGTCTCCCTAAAAATACACATTTAGATTTTTACCTCTTCAAGGGTTGCTCCTGCAGCTGCTACTTCCACCCTCCAACTAACTTGATGAAATTAACGACTTGCTCCGATATGGACATTTTCAGAGATTATTATTATTATCATTATACCTATAAGGGTCTTTCACACCAGCGTTGCTGAGAGTTTTTTTCAGGAATCTGAGTGACAGCAAGTCTCCTCGAGTATCCAGGACTCTTCTGAGTATTCTGGTAGATCTCAACAATGCTGTAGATTGGATGGTCTCCTCTCGTTCTCTTACTTTCAAGTCCTCCAGTCCCTGTACCAATCCTTTGGTGACTGTAACGAGCGCGTCAATTACAATTAATATTGCCGTCACTTTCATGTTCCATAGGTTTTTCAGTTCCCTAGAAAGGTCTAGGTACTTATTTCTCTCTTTTTGTTTTCTTTCAATTTTACCCAGTTGTCAGCCGAAACAACAAGGTCCACTATTCGGCAGTTTATTTTATTTTATTTCATTTTTTTTGTTGACTATCAATAGGTCAGGTCGTCTGACCGAGATTAGATGATCCGTTTATATCTTGAAATCCCAGGGAATATTGTACGTCTCATTGTCCAGGACAAATTCCTGGTTTGGCATGTATCAGTTGTTTGCATGATCAAATTTAAGCTTCTTGCACAATTCCCAATGGATTACCTTTCTTGTTCACTGATCTACTTTTTGAAGTTCTCTCGTACACTTTAAGAATGGTCCCAAGTATCTTACAAGAGGGACAAGGGATGAGATTTCTGCTACGTAGCTTGGTTTCTAGTATTTTGCTCTTTTTCTTAGGTATTCTTTTTAAATATTTCGTTTATCTCCGCTTGTTTGATGGTGTCCGCCTCCAATATTTCCAAGAACTTTTAAGTTTCCTTTTCTCTAAGCGTTCTTGGGTAATTCAATTTACTGCTTTCTGCTTTTCATAATTAGTATGGCACGTCCATCTATATAAATCACGTCCATGTATTGTCACTCTATATCCTCACCGTTTTTATTAAGATTTCTAATTCCTTTTCATTTTTGGCAAACAGTTTGATGTCGTCCATGTACATTCAGTGGTTGATTTGTTCTTGTGATTTATGAAGTTTGTATCCACCTGTGCATTTTCTACGTATGTGACGCAGTGATATCATCGCTATTCCAAATTGTTTTGGTGATAGAGCATCTCTCTTGTAGATCACACTCTGGATTTTCACCTCTGCTAATCTTTTCACTCCTGATGTCAGTTCCACTCTCCAGTTTTCAATGGTATTCTCGAGAAATGTTATGACTTCACCCTATAACTTGTACATTTTGAGACAGTGTATTATTCAGCTTTGCGGAATCATATCATATTCCTTTTTGTTGTCTATTAACGCCATTGGTAGATTTGTTCGTCTCTTTTTGCTCTTCTTGAGAATGCAGTGATCAGGGTATAGTAGCTCACTTGTACCTCTGGTCCTCTATCGGCATCCTCTCTTTTCCTGGTCGAACAAACAGCGTCTTATTTGCAAGTAGTAAATCTTCTCACTTCTTTTTGTCGTTAGTATTTTCGGCAGGTTCATTATCGGTCTGTAGTTGTTGAGGGCTACTCCTTTGTGAGGTCTTTTTGAATCAGTGTGGTAGTTCCTTTGGTTATCCATTCCGGTATGTCAGTTTCTTCAAAGGATATATTCATTTCGATAACCAATCTTTTGTAGATGGAAGTGAATTTTTTTAAATCAGTATCAATGTATGCCATCATAGCCAGGCGTTTTCCGATTTGGTAATTTTTTGCTCTGAGTGAAGCGAAGTGTATTTTCGCCTTGGGTCCTTCTTCAAGTTCTTATAACTCTTTTCCCGTGTTGCTTATCTATTCGGCTTTACTCTTACATTATCTTCGTTCCTATATTAAACTCCATTTTTTTTATTTCCTTGTTATCTGGTTGTTGGTATGTCTTCTTGCATTCTCCTCCAACTTGCTGATATATTTTTCGATGCTTTGGAATGTCCTATTTTGTCTTTATTGTTTTATTCTGTCTCGATATCTTTTTAGTCTTCCTTTTTCGCCGGGATATTCTGGTTTATTTCTTCGAATTGTTTGTTGTAATAGTAGTGTAGCTTTTTTTTATCTCCACAATTTCCAGTATTCTTCAACTTTTGGATCATTTTTATTTGTTGTAGATTTTTCATCGACATTTTCAGTCTAATTTCCCATTCAGGTTTTGAGTTTCTATTCGTGTTTTTTAGGGGAACACCAAACACTGACTAATTTCGCTCCTGCATATATTTATTTGTTTAATTTAATGACATTCGTTGAGATACGTATTAATAATTCGTTTTTCTCAATTTCTGTCACCTAGGGAGGTTTTCAGACGAGCTGATAATCTTTGACGGGAGTCTGAGTGAGAGCAAGTCTCCGCAAGTCTTCCGGGCTCTTCTCACTATTATGGCCGATTTCAATAATGTTGTAGATTGGATGTTCTTGGTTCGTCCTCCGACTTCCAACTCTTTCAGCTCTATATTCAAGCTCTTGGGAATTGTTCCGAGCGCGTCAGTTATAAGTGGTATTACAATCATCTTCATGTTACATAGATTTTTTGTTCTTTGACAAGGCCTAAGTATTTTTCTCTCTTTTCGTTTTCTTTGATTTTTACTCTCGGAAAATACTTATGTCCACACTTCAAAACATGTTCAGAATTGTCCATTTTGATTGTATTTTGGGAGGCTTAGAAGGTACCGGAAAGGGTTTAGGTTGGCCATCTTTGATAAATTACCATTTAATCCACTAATTAAGAAAATCTGAGAGATCTTTAGATTGGTTTTATCAACAACTAGTGTTTATAGTTAATGTTATTCAAATACAATTTCTCAAAAAGAAAGTTATCTCTAATTAAAAGCACGTATACGTACAATTGCTATTTATGTAAAATCTTTATTTTAGTATATTTACGTTTTCTTTTCAGAATCAAAGATTGATGAACTGCAATTCAGATCAAATTAAAGTCATAAAGAATTATACTGAATTCCTTTGGTAAAAGATGAAGGAAATTGTTTTATTTAATGAACCTTTTATTAGTGTCTATTGAGAATGTATATTTAACGTTTCAAAAAATGAATTCCATAAACAGTGAAGGAAAATAAGAATAATTGGAACATTTCGTACAAAACGCTGAATTTTATTTCAGAAAAAAACTTACGTTAACCATATCATTTTTAACAGATTTGACTTTTCTTACAGATAATTTTACCAGATTTTATTAATTCTTTACAGTCTTTAAATTGTATAACATTTATTACCACTCTTCAAGGTACATTTTCAATAATGCAGGGAATCTCATTGAATTTTGACGTTGAAATGCATCTATTTTCCGAGATGCCCAAAGCATCAACAAAGACGTTGACCTACGACATTTTGACGCATATTCATACATATTGAAAGGGATAGTTCCCAGGAACTGAACAAGATAATCGATTTTAGAACAATTTGACTGAGATGAATAGTACCTTGAAAGAGAACAAGATAATTGATCTTCCACCACTGATGTGCAGGATGGAACTTACCTATTCTAGTTAAGTTTAGTTATGTAAAAGATAATTAATGATGTCATTATGCCGTTTTAAGTTTATACAAAGAAGACACAAGTAATAATGAAGTCTAAAATAAGTAAATATCTATTGTAAAAATAGTATTGAATTTATATTGACTTAACTTCTCTGTTACTCCCGCTTTACTTTGTAGGTTTTCGTCGAAGAAAATTATTCTTATTTTTCCCATAAACACAGACTCTTTATTATGCAGTGACTAGACACTCATAGATTATGATGGTGTTCTTGAGGAACACCCTGTCAGTGGAGCGTAAAATATGCAGACTTTTTCTCCTGCAGAGAGGGATCAACCAAAATAAGGGTATCCGAAGTATGACACTAAACTGCATCAGATAGTAAACCTTAAATTCCGAAAATCTGGGGACTTTGAAATATTCATTCATTACCATTTATCCCAGGTCGACTTTGGCCCGTATTGGTGGAACCGGTTAGGGTTTCATCTATATGACAAATTGACCATTTTAAAAAATCTCTTAAGAAACAGCCATACAAATACTTTCATTAAGAACATAGAATGAACGCAATTCCTTAATGTTATATAATTGCGGAAGGATTTTTTTTATATAATCATTTTTTCATTGGTTATATCTTATCTTTCGGTTTAGTTAGGCTTAGAATTATTCGGCTTAGTGCACGGGTAGGGGCACACATTGAGTGTAGATGTTCACGCTCGTGCGGGGAGGATGTGACCATCACAGATGTCATAATAAAAACCCCGGATAGAAATGGGACAGTGGATGTGAATGACGTCATGGCCGGAAGCGATGAGCTGAGGATTTTGGGTGATTTTTGAAAATGTTAGTTGAGATCTGAGACTAGGCGAAGCGAGTTGATGTTTTTGGACCTGGGGTTTACGAGATGCGCTGCGCGTTGTTGGGTCAGATGGAACAGTCAGCATAATAGAAATTGTTCGTCTCTCTCTCTCTCTCTCTCTTCGTGTTTCGGGATTCCTATGCATATGGACGTTTTAAGCATCCGTATATTGGTATAATTTACGTCTAGTAGTATCATGGCGATATTAAATTAACATTAAAGCATAAAATAATCCAAGACATGTTCATAAGAAATTAAAACCAATCAATCATATAGCTGATGAAATTTTTAAAATATAGCCATAATTATGGATTAATTAGTATCTTAACTGTTCTTCCACAAATATGGCTTTGGTATGAAGCAACCCACGAGGGTTGATGCACCATTAAATAAAAGAAAAGAGTGCTGTTTAAAAGAGGAGCGATGCTGAAGACAATAGACAATACTTCAAAATCAGAAGTAAATTTTCTATGCACGTCTTAATACGTATGTGAATAAAATAAAACTATCCAGTAATTTAACCCTGTAAACGGGACCTTTGACTTGACTGAAGAAATAATCGATATAATTATGTCATGATATGTTTATAGTTGGGCTTTACATTGTTGCTTATTGTTTAAGTAATAAGAATTTTAATATCTGAAGTGCTTTCAGCTTGAGACAATCTGTACTTACCTTGTGAGGGCCCAGGATTGCTGTAGGATGACCATGTAAATAAATATCCAACATATGTTCATTTCAAGTGGTGGTTCAAATTGTCAAGGATCTGAAACAATAATTAAAAAATTCAAAGTGAAATAAAACTGTCTGAAATATAAAGTTGAAATCATTTATATTATATATACGCTTTATACTGAATCCTTTTATTTCAATGATTTGATATGGAAACGTTAAGCTTATCGACACAAATCCTTAAATGGACAGTATAAGTTCGATTCCAGACTGAGATCTATTGTGTAGTCTGGGAAATTCATCTCACTGCACTCAGTCACACCGCTAATTTTTATCAAACCAACTTCTCATCATTGGCATTCTATAATTTTTACATCTTTTTCGACTGATTATAAAATAAGTTAATCCTTCTCACAAATCAGAAACACTAAAAATATGTTAAAACTTTTTTTCTTAATCGATTGCTTTTCTCATCAGATTACGCAGCACACGTGTAAATCAATTTTCCTTTGTATCTTTTAATTTTGCTGTTTATAAATTTCTGTTTCTCAATATTCACGAACAATTATTAATGTGGGTGCTTCCACGTTTTCTTATTTTACAACAGACCTTTTCTTTATATGCATATCCACAAATATCTATGACCGCACCATAGTTGTTGTTGTTATTATTACTATTATTGTTGTTGTTGTTGTTGTTGTTGTACAGATACAAATATTGAGGTTCGAGCAATTCTAAGATATTTTTATGGAGTCTAGAAGAAGCATCCAAAAAGATTAAGGAAACGAGCAACTCATATCTTGTGTATTTTAAAAACACGGAAGTTTTCTTGCGATATGAGAAACGTTACATCTTTCATGAAATAACACTTACTACATTGTCCATTTCTAATATTACCTTGTTTAAATTTATTCCATGAATTTATTTTCGTTTGGTTCAAGTTGTAATTTGTTGGTTGCCAGCTGAGTTTGAATTTTGTATTTATTACAATCACGAAATTTCTCTTGCCAAATATGTTTGAGCTAATTACTCGATAAATATTTTCCATTAATATTTCCTTCAACCTTTATGTCACAAAATTGGTACACTGAGTGGGATTGAAACTGCTATCCCATAGAAAGTTATCTTCTCTTAACCTGCTGACCATCAATTTACAGATTCACATAATGTTATCATAGATTTTGATTTAGAATCTCATGAGATAGATAAAGGGGATGAAAATGATACCCCAGTCATCCAAGTGATTTTAAGTTCGATCAAAGTTCAAATCATAGATCAGTCTGTTTGTACTTTGTGCTAATGCCCTCAAGAAAGGCATGAATCCATGTCGGGGCAATCCTCAACAATGCGTAAATTGTATGACTGACTGGATTCTTTTGGATTGGTTCGACAACTGTTCAAGAAGGAAAACTGAATTCAAACCAGCTGTACTCCATATAAAATTTGACCTTGTTCATGTAGCAAAAGAATTGAATAGATACAGACCTTGTGTCGCATCCTGACCGTAACAGAAGGATTGGGTAAAAATACACATTACATTTAAGTAGACGTTTAAAAATGGAGAATCTTTAAAAATACATTTCCAATATTTTGCTGAACAATTTAAGCTTATCTCATGGAAGCTGACGCGTATTTAACGCCACATAATCAAGTCATCTTCAATCCACTAAAAAAAACTTCATACGTCTTCTTTAATCTTCATGTTTTTTCATTCGGTTTATTTATATTTTTTAAATCAGAATTTATTTTACGTCTTTAAGTTTGCTAATTTCAGGTTCATAATCTTCCATTCATATTTTAACTATTCCTACAGGTTCTGTAAAATTATATTAATTAATACTTGTTCAAAGAGTCTAATTAACCTGACTTTAATTATCTTCCGTAAAGGTTTACAAAAAAATTAAATATTGCAACAGATATCATTATTGGAATGTGCTAAATTTATGTTCGAACGACAATTGTAATTGTTTTAACTTTTTTGATGATAATAAAGGCAGATCCATAATTTAATTTAAGGGATTACTGAGTATTACTAGCAAATTTCATTTATTATTTTTTGTTCAGTTTTCATTGACATGCCGATATTCTCTATAATTTCTGTTCACTTAATAACAATATGGCCTATTTAATAAAAATCAAACCTTAAGATGGTTTTGCGAAATTACGCTGCAAGTTGCTTCACATTCCATTTCCTTCTTTTAAATATCAATTCAATGTAGAATATTTGAAATGTTCAAAGACACATTAAATTACTATATTTATATAAATAATTCGAAAGAGATTTGATTGATAAATAGTGTCGTATCATCGAGGTGAATAATATAAAAGAGAATAATGAATGCTTAATATATTTATTCAGCACCAGTCTCCATTGCTAACGGATACATACAAAAAACACAGAACCATAAGTTACAAACAATTAACAAGACAAACTAAAAGAAATACAGGAGGTTCAAAATGCTGTATAGCCAAACGAAGTAAGATCAGTCCGAATATTAATCAGCTTAATATCAACTTATTAATCAACTGCCCTCTATCGTAGACTATATAAGACAATTAGCCTGGTCATCTAGTAGAAGGCTGAAGGGGTGCTAGCTACTCTATAATAGATAGATAGATAGATAGATAGATAGATAGATAGATAGATATGAACTTACCTAGACAGACAGATGAATAGATATGAACAGATGTAGTTAGAGCGATAAAAACATACTTAGATATATATGGTTTGGTTTCTTTGTTTTAATAGCATATTAAACCATCCTTACAGAAAAACAGTAATGGTACACGTTAGCAACTAGCTAGGGGTATATGGGGTTTCATACCTATCCAAATGGTATTTGTCCGAAAGTAAACGGAAGAACGCGACTTGAATTCTAACTCACTACCATGTCGCAGTCAACCACGTTGATCACGACGCAAAAAAATTCACTTATTTACAGATAGATAGATAAGTTCAACTATAAACCTGAATATGAATACGGTGTCCTCATACGTTCATGCAAGCGGGAGTATACTTGCAATATTCATCCAGATAAAATATGAATAAATGTTATTTTTTTTGTTTTCTCTTTTTGTTCTAAAATTTTGTTTATTTCCTTTCTTTTTTTTGTTTTTTTTTTGTTTATGTATTTTTTTTATTTTTTTTTTTTTTTGCAGGGATTCAGCACATTTTTGCATTGGCTCTGATGAAACAAATTCCAAGTTTTACAGCAGATTTCAGAGTTTTTTACTGACCCAATCTCTTGGTGTAGAGAACAGTTTCCACAAATTATGTTAATAGATCTATTTGCTATCAAGTCTTAAAGAGAAGAGAATTGATAAAACGACAAACAAAAATTAGAGTTGGTATGTTCACATATCAAACAGGAACTTCAATGTTAATTACCAGCCATAAAAGTGCGATACGTTACATATTTTTTGAGTATGAAACATTAAATTTTTGTAAATTACCTCGGTGGAATATCGTTTTTTTATATGATACTTTGTTGCTCTTTACAAGTGGAGTTTAAAAACATTGATTGTGCATGGGTCTCTTAAATAAGAGAATGTAAAGTCAGTCTTATAAAAGGGCGGTAATCAACTTTGCAATAAATTCGTTTAGCATCAAGTAACCCCAAAGATGAGTTTTCTAATGTTTGCAGAGAAAAGAGTGTTATTTAAACTAGCACTATTTATTGGTAGTACAAACTGGTTTCAAAATAGTAACTGGTTTGGACCGCAAATAGTTAAACCGATTATAAATCCCACCCGAACGTTACGATTCTTCTATGATTTTAAAAATAAAGAATATCTTACGATATAAATTTAAAATGAAATGAAATCAAAATATGTAAATCTTATCCGATATACATTATCATTTTTTCAGCTTCATAGATTTTTCAAGGACTTCATTTTCAATTATGAATAACGTACATATATCGAACAGATGAGTGTTTTTTTCTTTCTTTTTTTTTTCTACATTTTCTACAAAAGTTAATTATTTGTAAAAGAACAAAAACTATGTTAACCAAATAATCTTTAGATATTTAACATAATTCATATTTCCGTCATGTCAGCAGAGCTTAAAATATGTTGATTCCTCCTTCAGTAGAGAGTAAGATGGAAAAAATAAAGACATCCTAGGTAAGACATAAAATTGTATCCGTTGATGAAGTTTCAGTTCTGGTGTCACCACTTCATTAACATTATTCCAAGATCAACTTAACTGGAATATTCTTACCTGTTAGAGTTCCAACTATGGGTCAAATAGATAATTTTGAAACTTATTTGATTAGAATTTGATTAGAAGACTCGACGCCATGTAGCTGCGTGTTTTTAAGAATTTAATTGACTTTGAATGTATTCTGTTTGTTCTTTTTGTTTTGTGTTGGTTCTTTCAAGGCTTTCTTAAGTTTCTGGACGTCGGCATTAATTGGGTTTCTTTTGTTGAGTAAGGCTGTTTACTTTGTTTCTTATTAACAACTAGTGACACCAACGGAACGCTACATTTATCTTTTCATAATAGTTATTCTGAGTACATATTTGTTTCTGACAGTTATTCTATTCGCATCTCAAAACTCCAAAACACTTTCCCGACTATAATTTTGCGTGTGCGTTATAATAGAATTAGATAATATCACATGAAACAGAGAAACTAAACGAAAATTATGAACAATAAGATTTTTTTTTTTCACACAACTTCATAACCACTCAGATATCCAAGCCCGTCTAGTCACAGGATAAATCTCTGCAGAAGAAGAGTATTTTTCGAACCACATGAGCATAGAACAATGGAAACTCTCGTACCCAGTACAGCGGGTGTGAAGCAAGATGGATGAATCCAAAATTGGGTCAATGGCAAGTTAAATCGTCAGGATCATATTGTACAGTAAGGAAACTTCAACTCATTTTTAAAGATGGTGTCTATTGATCAGTAAGATAACAAAAAAAAAAAAAGAATATCATGACTTTAATCCAAATCTTGCATCCAAAAAGCATGGCCCTTAACACGGCTAAACAAGGGGTGCATTCTGCTAAGTTGGAACTCTGATCATAGTGTTCCAAAACTCAGTTACCAAGCCCAAACCCAACTCAGAAACAAAAACATAGTTAACATAGCAAAAGTTAGCATGAGTACTTTAAACTAATTAATCAACTGACCGAATTTACAGCTTCTGCAGTCGAGCACAATAGATACTGCATATGTGTGCAAGAACATCGTGAACTACACGGGAAACCTCATAAGACCGTTAATGGGTGGACGTTTGTTTTGGCATTTGCAAGAAAAAAACCCGTCAATGCCGCCATCGGAGTAATAGGAATGTTTTCCAGTACTTGTACCTTACAAACAATAAATAGCATTGAGAAAAAAACTTACCGCGAATTATGTGCGCTATATCCAATGGTAACCTCAGCAAAATTCTCACATCTTTCAACAATCCGACTAATACCAATAAAAAACGGATGACACCACTTTCTATGACGAGTTATGTCCCCTTGCTCAACATCTTCCCAAACATCCAGCAGGAATCATTTGAATGCACAAATAGGCAAACATGAAAATAATAAATTTGGACTGCATAAACCCTCTCGTTGAAATGGAGAATATCTAAGAGATTTTTGACTCGATAACAGTCTTTCATGCCAAAACACTAAATTCCAAAAAAGAAAGGGAAAACAATGTATCAACTCTTTGCAAAATAACGCTAAAGCAAAGTGAGATTATATACTCAAAAACAAGAAGTGGATAAATAAGAGATAGACCAAGAGAATTCAGAAGGGGGAGCAATGTACTCACGCAAAGGTCGATTATGAGAAACTCTGTGTTGCCAGTGGTTTTTATTGATATAAATCTAAAAACTTTCTTATTTCATTATTTTATTATTCGAATATTAATAACCGGCTCATTGGCCCAGTGGGTAGAGTGTTCGCCAATGGTCCGGGAGACCTGGGTTCAACCCTAAAATGGTATTTGATACGTCCTTGCATAACACTCAGCAACATAAGGTACGTTTCGAGGGTAAAGCGGAGCAGTTCAGGGAAAGGAGTAGCGCCCTCCCCTACACTTCGATGTTGTAGCTATTGAAAGGGGAGCCTTCTGCTCACCATCGACTAAAGTCGCCAACTTTACTTATTCGAATAATTGTGATACTTACTTTTTACTTTCATGTATATACTACTAAAAACAGCCATCGAAAGATAACCATGACTCGTACTCTACTGCATAGCTTGGAACGAGCTGCAGCAGGCATTGGCCTCCATGTCAATGTGCACAAAACTGAATATATGTGTTACAACCAAACGGGCAACATTACCACGCTAGACGGAGCCTCTCTGAGGCGAGTGGACAAATTCACCTACCTAGGAAGTAGCGTCTCATCAACCAAAAACGACATCGACACACGACTGACGAAAGCATGGACGGCTATAGATAGGCTCTCAATCATATGGAAATCAGACCTGACCGATGAAATGAAACGCAGTTTCTTCCAGGCAGTGGTTGTATCGATACTGCTATATGGATGCACTACATGGACGCTAACTAAATGGCTGGAGAAGAAACTTGACGGCAACTACACAAGAATGTTGCGAGCAATATTGAACAAGTCCTGGTGACAACACTCCACGAGACGCTAACTCTATGGCCACCTGCCTCCCATCACGAAAACTATACAGGTTAGGCCAGCCAGACACACTAGACACTGCTGGAGGAGCGAGGACGAGCTCGTAAGTGACGTACTCCTGTGGACCCCCACATATGGCCAAGCAAAAGCAGGACGACCAGCCCGAACTTACATACAGCAGCTATGTGACGACACGGGATGTAACCCAGAAGACCTGCCGGAGGCGATGAATGATTGGGAGAAGTGACGAGAGATGGTCAGGGATATCCGTGCGGGCGGCACGACATGATGAGGATGATGATGATATACTACTGTAATAATGTTGCTGGCTTTGCGGCATTTTGTACAATAACATTTGTAGATTTTATCATGAGGGGAATGCAACAATCTTAATCAAATATGCACACACACACACACATATATATATATATATATATATATATATATATATATATATATATATATATATATATTGTGTGTATGTGCGCTTGTGTGTGTAGGTGTAGATGTCTATGTTTAGCTCTCCTTGTATTTAAAGATATAAATAAGTGTGTACGTTAAATACTCATAGTGGAATAAGGGAAGGTAAAAATGTTGTTTCGCTGCAATTTTCAAGATGAGTTTGGTCTGGTTGGCTTAAACATTAGCATTATGTATCCTCATTTTAACTGACTTTATCACCAACGGCATCAAAAGGAAACTCCCAACTCGTTTATCAAAGTACCCCACTCCCACATATCTATATAGGTATCTGAAATATTTAGAAAGACACACATCATGTACTTCCTAATCATTCTCCACAAAGCGATTCCGAAGAGTTATGACTGTCTTGGGTAGATCATTATTACTGAATTCATTGTAAAACGCCATCAGATATGTTTACATATTTATTGAGACAAGAGATAATGAGATGCACAGGAAAATTACACTAAGACAATTCAAAAACTTCCAGCCTATAAATATATATATATAAATATATATGTATATATAGTGGGGTGAAACAAATATTCGTCCATATGAAAAGTTTTATTTTTTGTCTTTTAAACATAGCCTGGACAAAATATTTATATACATTTACAGTTTAAGAATATATACCACAAATATATGTATATAAACTCGGGTTCCAATTAATTTTAAAGAAATTAATATCATTTGTCTATATTCAAGAGTGAAAAAAGTCATGTTACAGACCAAAAATAATGCATTATCTTCATTTAATACTTTGTAGAATACTCTTTATTCACTTTAACAGCCACTAATCTCTTCCTGTTGTTCTCAATTAATTTATTGCCATAATTAGTTAGTATTTTGTACCATTCTTTCTGGTATATTGTCTTCAGATTATTGATGTTTACAGGTGCTCTTTTTCGGATTTGGATTTTCAAAAAAAATCACCATAAGTTCCCATTTGGATTCGAATCCGGGGACTGACTTGGCCATTGCAAAACATTGACATTATTTTCAGATGACCCCTTCTTCGTAGATTTAACTGTATGCTTGGGATCATTATTCTGCTGGAAAATGTTATCAGAAGGCAACCGAAGACTCTCAACAGAAGACATCAACTTTTCTTGCAAGATCTGTTTATACTTTTGGGTATTCATTTTACTGTCTATTACTGATATTTTGCCGACACCTTTCACTGAAAAACATTATACTGCCACCGCCTAATTTGACTGTTGGTACCGTATTCTTTGGTGAGTAGGCTTCGTTTCCTCCACACATGATTTCGATAATTATGACCAAACAACTCAATTTTATTGCGAATTGAATCACCATGAGCAGAAAATCCGGCGAACACTTACGCACGACATTCGGAAACACTGGACAGCTGTTTTGACCTTATTAGGTCTCATCAGCAGTGTATACCGTGATATCCACCACTAGAGATCGAACCAGCAACCACAGATTGCAGAGCCGAAATTGTACAACTGAGCGATGAGTCTACATCGCACACAAGTAACGCCAAATCAACTAGTTATACTCACTTGAAGGTGAATGTATCCTCTGTAAAGATTACGGATGTAACTTGCTAGACACATTCAGGTTAATTGGCTGCGTAATTAACATGACTAGTTGATTTGGCATCACTTGTTTGCGAGAGGGGCTCTGGCTCAGTTGTAGAGTTTGAGCTCTGCAATTTGAGGTCGCTGGTTCGATTTCCAGTAGTGGAGATACACGCTATGCACTGCTGATGTAACCGAATAAGGTCGAAACTGCTTTCTAGTCTTTCCGTATGTCATGCCTAATTGTTCGCCGGATTTTCTACTCATGATGATTTAATTCACAATATAATTCCTCTATTTAAAAAAGAAAATGTACATGTGCAACTCAATTTTATTTCATCTGTCCATAATACTCATCCCCAAATCGAATTTTCCTTTTCTTTATGCTGTCTTACGAATTTCAATCTTGCATTATTTCAGTAGGAGAGGAGTTTTCTTTGATCTCCATGACTTTAGATCATTCTTCAACATTTCGTTACTTATTGTTCGTTACATCCTGATAAACGCTTATCTTCCTGGAACTCTTCACGCGTAACCATTGGACTTTAGTTAATCAGGCGTTCTAATTTCCTTGATAATTTAGGAGAAATCTTTCTTTGAGCACGTGTTCTTTTTTTTCCGACTGCTTTACATCTTTTAAACCTTGCAATGAATGAAATTGTCGTAGAATAAGGAATATTCAGGTTGTTTGAGGTATTTCTATAACTATCTCCCTCTTTCCAAAGATTAACAATTTTGTGAATTACTCAATTCTTTAGTTCTTGCCATGATCAGGACTTTGTTATACGACAAGCAATTGCAGAAAGTTCAGGTTAGGGTTTGAACATTCTAGAAGGCTAACTATGGGTACTGATAGCGTTATTGGAACATCCTAGAAGGCTAATTATGGGTACTGATAGCATTATTGAAACATTCTAGAAGGCTAATTATGGGTACTGATAGCATTATTGGAACATTCTAGAAGGTTAACTATGGGTACTGATTGCATTATTGGAACATTCTAGAAGGCTAATTATGGGTACTGATTGCATTATTGGAACAATCTAGAAGGCTAACTATGGGTACTGATTGCATTATTGGAACATTCTAGAAGGCTAATTATGGGTACTGATTGCATTATTGGAAAATTCTAGAAGGCTAATTATGGGTACTGATTGCATTATTGGAAAATTCTAGAAGGCTAACTATGTGTACTGATTGCATTATTTGAACATTCTAGAAGGCTAATTATGGGTACTGATAGCATTATTGGAACATTCTAGAAGGCTAACTATGGGTACTGATTGCATTATTGGAACATTCTAGAAGGCTAATTATGGGTACTGATAGCATTATTGGAACATTCTAGAAGGCTAACTATGGGTACTGATTGCATTATTGGAACATTCTAGAAGGCTAATTATGGGTACTGATTGCATTATTGGAACATTCTAGAAGGCTAATTATGGGTACTATTTGCATTATTGGAAAATTCTAGAAGGCTAATTATGGGTACTGATAGCATTATTGGAACATTCTAGAAGGCTAATTATGGGTGCTGATAGCATTATTGGAACAATCTAGAAGGCTAACTATGGGTATCGATATCATTATTGGAACAATATAGAAGTCTAACTATGGGTGCTGATTGCATTATTGGAACAATCTAGAAGGCTAATTATGGGTACTGATAGCATTATTGGAACATTCTAGAAGGCTAATTATGGGTGCTGATAGCATTATTGGAACATTCTAGAAGGCTAATTATGGGTACTGATAGCATTATTGGAACATTCTAGAAGGCTAATTATGGGTACCGATTGCATTATTGCAACAATCTAGAAGGCTAACTATGGGTACTGATAGCATTATTGGAACATTCTAGAAGGCTAACTATGGGTACTGATTGCATTATTGGAACAATCTAGAAGGCTAATTATGGGTACTGATAGCATTATTGGAACATTCTAGAAGGCTAATTATGGGTACCGATTGCATTATTGCAACAATCTAGAAGGCTAACTATGGGTACTGATAGCATTATTGGAACATTCTAGAAGGCTAACTATGGGTACTGATTGCATTATTGGAACAATCTAGAAGGCTAATTATGGGTACTGATAGCATTATTGGAACATTCTAGGAGGCTAACTATGGGTACTGATTGCATTATTGGAACATTTTAGAAGGCTAATTATGGGTACTGATAGCATTATTGGAACATTCTAGAAGGATAAAAATGGTTACTGATAGCGTTATTGGAACATTCTAGAAGGCTAATTACGGGCACTGATAGCATTATTGGAACATTCTAGAAGGATAACTATGGGTACTGATAGCGTTATTGGAACAATCTTGTAAAATATTGCAACAATGTCGTACTGTACGATTACTTTTTTCTCTCACGAAAATGAATAAATGGCATTACTTTCTGGAAAATAAATTGTAACCTAAGTTTATATATACATATTAGTAGAATATATCCTTATACAGTAAATGTGTATTAAAAAATTTTCAGGCTATGTTTGAAAAACCAAAAATAAAAATGTTCATTTGTACGAATATTTATTTCTCCCCACTATATATATATATATATATATATATATATATATATATATATATATATATATATATATATGTTGGTAATTAAGATACTAAAATTACTTTACAGCCGAAAAGCAATACACTTTGGCCATGCAAAAATAATTGTGCTAACGAGGAAGAATATAAATATTCAATAATTTCAAAACTCTATCATGAGTTGATCAAACTATGTAAGACTTTAATGTTTCAAATTTTCAAATTTTGCTTTTGAATTTTGATTTTCAAATATAGTTTAATTTAATAAAATCCCTAAAAATTTATGGCAAAATTCTGAAGATAAGTTTGATTTATATTTACTTCATCAAATTTTTAAAACAAAATTAGCAGAAAATATAAAACCCATAAAAATATCGGGGAGTAAACTTTTAAATATCATCGAAATTGCTTCTTCTGCCATTCTTATGATTCATTTTATTTTCTAAATTATTTTTGTTTCATAGAGAATTTTGGAAAAGTTGAAATCACTTTCTGATTGAAAGAAATAAATACAGCTAAATTCAATCTGCTTTCTGATCAATAAGAAATAAGTGATTACAAGAAATAGCCATTGTTAATAATAATTAATGAGGTCGAGTCGATACTGCTATATGGATGCTCTACATGGATGCTAACAAAACGGATGGAGAAAAAGCTTGACAGCAACTACACAAGAATGCTGTGAGCAATATTGGACAAGTCGAGGAGGCAGCACCCCACAAAGCAGCATCTGTGCAAAAACTATCAAAATTAGACAAACCAGACATGCGGGACACTGCTTGAGAAGTAGGTCCGAGCTCATTAGTGATGTACTCCTTTGGACGAGCAAAGGCAAGACAACCAGCTCGAACCTATATACAACAGGTCTGTGCCGATAAGAGATGTGGCTCTGAAGACCTACCGGAAGCAATAAACGATCGGGAGGGGTGGCGACAGAGGATCAGAGATATCCGTACTGATAGCGTGACATGACGATGATGATGAGTATGTATATATATATACATAAAAAGTAAAAAAGAAAGTTAACCACCAAAGATGAATAAATGTGTATAATGAGTGCAGATCAGTCATCATTGATTGAATATCCAAGATCCATTTGCAAAATGACGTATTTCTCTCGTGAGTTGAAGTCATATTGATGAAAGTGGACATGACTTTCTTTTAATTGAGAAATACGTCACTTGGCAAATCCTAAGTATAAAGCGACATTTATCTTTATGCAATCGCTTAAGACCGGTAACTTTACAGCAGCATCTCTAATATGAAACACTGATTGAAAGATATGGTTTCGTTTTTACAAATTCGTATCAATTTTTTGGTTCTCAACGATAGAGAAAACAACAAAATTGTAATTTTTTCAGTGAAATCTTATTTTCTGTTAAAGATGAGATTGATCGAAAAAATTGTATTAATCAATGTTAAATTTAATGTAGATGGGTTGTCTTAAAATCAAAATATCACCTATCCCTGTTAATTAGCCTTGAAAAAGTATCCTAATTAAATATCGCTAATTAAATCTTAATCTTTATAGATTCGTGAGAGGTGTTGTGTGACCTGCCCTCGGTATAGAAATTGGAACAGAGTTTGAATTCTGGCTGATTTTACCTTCATTTTCTTACAAATGTCATCGTGGAAGGTAGAATCGACTTGTTGCTAAGGTGTTGATAAATTGCAGGGCTGGTGGAACCCATTTTCTTTGTTAATACTATCAATCTGAAGAGGAAAGAAAGATTTTCGAGAAAAAAAAAACAAACTCCACGGAATGTAAAGTTGGTTGTCCATGCTTTGCTATTTCCTCATGACATAAGGTGAAATCTCTTCGGATTATTTCAGCGTTCCATTGAGAATCTTTACTTTAGAAAACTTTATTCCTCTTTATACAATAGAACTGTTCGAATATATTTCACACCTTAAAATAAACCATTCTTTTATTAAGATAACTAATAAGTAAGAATCCAACAGGAAAACAACTTCGCTCTTGTAAATGAACCCTGATTTCCAATGCACACATTAAAAAATATGGCAAATAAAAAAACAAAAACAAAACAAAAACAAATATAAACAATAATCTTCTAATTTCCTGTCATCATCCTAGTACGGTCATAATTTGCAATAGAACACTTAGCGTAACGGTTATAGGCGTTGGTTCCCTAAGCTTCTAAGGATCAATCATCTGGAGGTTGTAGGTTCAATCCTGACTGTAGGCGGAATAAGAATAGGCAACCCCCGTTGATTAAATAAAGGACGTATTTTGAAGTTCCATGAAGGTTCCCGAGTTCGACAAACACCCGAAGAAGGCTGGAGGACATATCGGCTGAAACGTTGTAGAAATAACAATAAAAATGAAGATAATAGTCCGAAAACCCTTTAAAGAACATTACTACCAAAATAGATGATACCGTATGAAGATTTAAGTTCAAAATCTGTGAAACTACACGTCAGGCTACATACCCATTGGTCCACCCTTTTAAAACTCCCAAATTACAAATGTTAGTAAGATGTGATTTTCATGTTTTTAAAGTATCTTCATCAAATATTTTTATTGTGATAGAAACATGATTTTGTTTTTATTTTTCGTTATATCTAGCAAAAATGAAATGAGCAAACATTTTTATTCCCACGTTTATAAATATCTTCATGGTTTAGGCCAGCCTTCTCAGTGGGTTTCCAAATGTTTTTTTTTTTATAAAAAAGAGGAAACTCTATTTCTAAAAGTACCTGTAGAAGCCCTAATTAAGATTTTCTAACTAACGCCTAAATACGGAAAATTTTCCTCTGTATTTTCAAAGCTAAACTCAGGACGTCAACTTTCTGAAATGTTTGCTTCTTTTATGTTAAGGCCATGTATTTATTGATGTCTTTATGCATAACAGAGTCCTTATTTTAGATTGGAAAACATTCAGTATGAAGATCTACAAGATCTATGCTGCATTCTATTGATCTTATAATACAGTCATAGTAAAGAGAACGGATGGGCATAGTGCTATCAAAACCAAATAAAAACGAAGAGAAACTATAGATGAGGCTATCTGTCCTTTTCAGAGAATCAACAGGAATCAATGAATGAATGAACTGACTAAAAGACAAACTGAATTCTATCGTGAGGCTAATTTGAAATGATCTTGTTTAATGTCACCTAAAGGATAAAATGAATGCCTTAGGGATTGACTTGATTAAACAGGCAAATTAAGACGATAGGTGAAAATAAATAAATATTAGTCAGCTTCTTCTATATTCCATTGATTGTGAGATACTGTCAAGCCTAAGGCCAAAGAAAAACAGAGTTTGATGATTTGTCGAGAAAATAGGTTAGTACCGTATTTGATTATTCAAGTGTACATTGTCCCTGGGGCAAAGAAATGGACATACAAAATAAGGTACAAATCGAGTGATTTCTTTTTTGCCCACATTTGCACACTGATCGTGTTTAGAATCATGGTATCAAGGAAAGAGACGCAAGGTGGTTATATACTGATTCGTCATTAAATCGGCTTGAAAACCTTCAAATTACTTTTCCTCTTTTGTCCTTCCATCCGTTGATAATTAGTTACTTTTTTTCGAATAAATAAAAGAATTGTTTATTCTAGTCACATGTAATTTGTGTTTACCAGTGTATTTATCATCGCTGGATACTTGAACAAATTGACAGCCACAAAATCGGTGGTCGTTTGAAACTATCAAAAATTTTACAGGAAAAATTAAGTCTATTGTGAATGTTTGCAAACGAATCAATCTGGCAAATAACAATCTTGTATCAGTGAATATGCAACCAGTTTCTAGTTGATGCCATTAATCTCTTTTCATGATCTTCATAAAGTTTTTTTTAGTGCTATTGGAGCAAACCAACACTTGCATAAGTTCTGGTTTATCCACCTGAAATAACAAAAAGTAGTTTAAATTCACCCATCCTACGATTTTATTTTATTTTACTTAACTATATTAAATGTCTAATTTTATTTTTGTAAATAAAGATATAACAATATTTTTAAAAGTTTTGATATAATAATATAAATACATTAATATGTCAACCTAAATACAGTTTATTATTATTCTTATATTGGTGTTGGATGATAGAACAATACTTTTAAGTTATGTTCGTGCTGGCCTGATAGAGAAGATGTTTTAATCATTCTTTTGGAAAATACGCTTATCTCTGTAAGAAAATACGCTTATCTCTGTAAGAAAAGGCAGAATTTATAGTTTTGGTTTAAGAAACTTAAAACACCCTCCGTAGCATGTGTTTTCAGCTAGTTTACTCACCTGCCTAGAATAACTTAGTAAGGGAAATTAAATTAAATCAAATTTAGGAAAATTTTAAGATTTCACTTAATATCATACAAAACATCGGTATTGATTTTCATTTCATCGAAATTAAAACATTGAAAGAAAACTATTGTCAAATATTCGCATAGCTTAGTGTCACAAAATAGCATTTAAATACCATCAGATCTATCTGAATTACTCAACAATCCACGCAGAAAATAAAACTATTTGTCTACAAAGTCTTTCTTCGCTTGATATTTATTCATTACACAACCAGTAAATGATCAATACTTACAAATATTCTGTGGTAAGTGAAAATAAAGTACTAAAAATATATGTCTAGACACCACTGGGTGGGCAAGGTGATCCACTGGGTGGGCAAGGTGATCCACTGGGATATGTGCAAGAAATTTCAATTTTACCATACGAACAAGTGGTATATGCACAACCCAGCATCTATCCTAGAAAATGACACATATAAACTCCTATGGGACTTTGAAATACACACGGATCACCAAATCTCTTGTCAGAAGACCAGACCTTATAATAACCAACAAAAAACTGAGAATTTGCAAAATTGTCGACTTTGGTGTCCCGGCTGACCACAAAATAAAACTGAAAGAAATAGAAAAGAAGGATAAATACCTCGCCCTTGCTAGAGAAGTGAAGAAACTATGGAACATGAAGGTGACAATTATACCAATTGTGATTGGTGCTTTTGGTACAGTAACTAAAGGATTATTAAAGGTATTGGAGGACTTGGAAGTTGGCAGCCGAGTGGAGACTATCCAAATGACAGCACTATTGAGAACGGTCAGGATACCGAGAAGAGTCCTGGAGACTTGAGGTGACTTGCTGTCACTCAGTCTTCAGTGAAAGTTCATCAGCCTCCGCTGATATGAAAAACTCTAAATGAGTAAATAATAATAATAATAATAATAATAATAATAATAATAATAAGAAGAAGAAGAAGAAGAAGAAGAAGAAGAAGAAGCTAGAATATTGAGAAGAGTCCTGGAGATCTGAAGATACTTGCTGTCACTTAGAATCCAGTGCAAGACCATAGGCTAATGTTGGTGTAAAAACTAGCAAAAAGTCAAATAAAATTCGGGAATACTTGAAACGGGCAGAATCTAACAAGCAGAGATTAAAGAAAAATAAGAAATGAGTACGGTAGATGAACTAGAAAACACCTCGGAACAAAGTAGAAATCTCATCGAAACACCAGGGGAATCCTTCCTATCGGATACTGGGAACGATTCTTAAAATGGAAAAGGGTGAAATTGAGACACGTAGACATGAGGACAAGAAAGTTGATGACAATGCACGAGGTCTCCTATTTGACAGAATACAAAGACCCTCAGTATATGTCAAGAAAAGAATGAGGATGAAGAATCACCAATTATAAAGATGGAGTGAATGCATTAATACGAGGAATCCATTAAAAGAAATAAAGAAAGACTTATTATAGCGACTAGTAACAGCACTGACAACAAAAGATCAAACATCACAACAAAAAATTGGAAACAGAAATGGAAAGAAAAACAACTGTATGTCTCGACAAACTGGCAAAGACACGTGGTTGTTAACAGGAAACCATTAAAGCGAAACTGAATCTCTTCTCTCTGTATTATAAAACTACGTCTCAAAATATGCAACAGAATTGCAAGTGTTGGTTATATGGGAACGCAAACGAAACGACTAGTCACATAATGAGTGAATGTAGCAAACTAGTAGAAAAGAAGACAAAACTAGATAAGACTGTACACGACTAAAAATGGGGAAGTTAATCCACTGTGAATTGGTATCAGAAATTGAAATTTGCCGGACAATTCAAGTGAATTTTTACACTTATAAATCTAATATCTCCATCAACTCATGAGGTATTCTTTTCCACTATTATATCAAATGTATTTTACTCGAGCTCATATCTCAAATATCTTTTATCGAATCTTTTTGTGCAATGGTTCTCTAATCGTATCCATCTCTATATTTTGTCTCCTTAACACGTCACTGGAGGCCAACACGTGCACTGCTTTGTTAAAACATTTTATTTAAAAGATTCTTATAATTATATTGCGTTAGTTTTAATTTTTGAAAGATGTATCTATTTATATATAAAATGTATTTGCTATTTTGTCTTCTAATTATAATTTCTTCGTTTTAAAGATTATTTCGTCCAAATATTTTGCTTTGTAAGATATACGCTACTGAAATCTAATCTTGAAGATCTGCAACATTGGCTTAGCCACTGCATCTGTTATTGCTTCGAACTCATGACAAATACACTATTTCAATTCCTCGGTTGTCCACATCTTGGCCATACTGAGATGAATCAACCCCTCCCAACGAGCAGGAAGTGACATTAGGTCTATTTTTAAGTGGAGTTTTACATGTTTAAATTTAGAGTTTTTCTTCTTCTAGATTGATTGCCATACCAAAGTTAAAGAGCCTGGTCTGTCTAACTATTTCCCGGAAGATGGAAGGAAAATCGATGGATACAAAGCTTTCCCAAGTGTATCAATGCTATTTGAAAGGTAAACATCGTTCGTCCAAGATTTGTACTCGGGTCATCGAAAAATTTCCTACGATGATAACAATTAGACCAAAAGCGACCCTTGTTATATATATATATATATATATTATATATATATATATATATATATATATAATGATAATTTGATAATATTTTAAAGAAAATGTGGTATTTTTTTATATCTAAGCAAATGCATTTTTATTTTTTATAAAGATTTAATAAATTCTATTTTGATTTTTCCACAAAGATAGCAAATAGTTCCTGTGCAGAAAAAGATGGGATTTAACTGTTAAAAGTTATCAGGCAGATAAAAGAAAAATTCTGATATTGATAAAATGAAAATCGTCTGCAAATTCGAACGATACAGTTGAACGTTTTCAAGATGAAAAAAGCAATTTTAATCCAGAAATCTAATCCAAGAAATTTTATCAACACAAAAAATATAATTGCTTAAAAGTTCCCTAGCGATATCTTAAAAATAGATAATTAACAGTTTTACGGTATTGAAAAAAGGCAAAATTGTAATGTTAATACAATTTTTTTAAAAATAAAAACAATTTTAGAAGAGTTTTTCAACTTTTGTTTATGTTTGCTAATATACAATCAGTTAGAAAAAAACTCGAAAATATAGTTTTAAATCATTTTTGATCAACCGATACTAAAAATGTAACAGGAATTAAACAATTATCTTGTTAACTTCGACAGTAAAAAGAGAATTCACCTAAAACAACATTTCTAAGAAATTTTCATTTTAAAATGAAACTCGGTCTCTACGAATATCCGAAATACAAGAAAAATAAACTATATAAAAATATGTCAGTTACTTATGTATTAAAAGAAGTTATTCAACTCGAGAGTGGTACCCGTTTTTTTTTTAAAGAACTTGTTTGTTCAAATTACAATAAAAGATATTTCTAAATATATAAATAATTGTGTATAAAATTTATGATAAAAGTTATGATCATAGCTTTATAAATATTTGATTTTTGATTTTTCAACTTATAAAAAACGGGAGAAAGATCTATACGTTTTCACTGTACGAGTTCAATGTTCTTACTGATTTTTTCCATCAGTCAAAATTCTTTTTCGAATTCAAATTTCCCTCCAATTCATTAAACTGGCGATAATTTGAAACGCTTCATTTTTTTTTAAATTTGAAACGCTGGAGATAAGAATTTTCAAACCCAACACACGGATACAGTATTTCATCACTTTTACAATAGTGACTCAAGCGTTCATTTCCCTTTACAAAATATTTACAAATAAAAAAAAATCTTGCAACAAAATAAAAACAAATAAAACAAATATTTGTCTGGAAATGAATTGCAATAATATTAGATAAAAAAATATTTTATATATATATATATATATATATATCCACAGACAGGCTTTTCGTAGCATCACAACTCTTCATTGTTGCTAGACACGTGAGAGGCTCTGAGTCAGGAACGAGACTTTACGTCAGGCTGATGATATACTTGAATGTAAATCAACGTCAGCAAGGGAATTTAGCGAATATGTATCAACTTTCGTTTGTTAACATTTATGCTATCGGCTACCGAAGTGCTCAATTAGTTTGAAGATATCAAGAATATCCCTTACTCTCTCTCTCTCTCTCTCTCTCTCTCTCTCTCTCTCACACACACACACACACACACACATACATACGCATATCCCATCAATCGCTACTGGTAGGTCGTCTAGACTGCCTCAAGTGTCAGCACAGGGCTGCTGCATACAAGTCCTTGCTGGTCAGCCAACCATTACAAGTCTATGTGTAGGAATCAATAACATTGCTTATGAGTTCTGCTTTATTTCTCTAGGAATTTTGTTCATCACACGTTGACGGTTTGTGATGTTGGAGGAAATCGATCATACGGCTGTTGTTTTGTTAGGGGCTTCTACGATTTATTCAAAACCTTACAATCTTGTGTAGTTCCCATAAAACCCTTTTCCCCAGATTTTCCGTTGGAGTACACAAGGTGCATCCATACAGTAGCAATAACATAAGGACAGCTTGGAAGAAATCATGTTTTATTTTATTTTTCATGAGAGATATACTCCATTTTTGCGCCATTCATTGTCAGTCCGTTCATATCTATCATTATCCATCCTCTCCCTAACTGTCCATGTATGTATCAATGCTTGTTATTTGTCAAGATAATATATATCGAACGACATAATTATATCTATCACTTTATTAACTAAAAGTCTTTCAAATTCCTCGGAAAAAAATTGAAACAATTATAACACAAATGAAATTAACTGTTCATATATATAACTCGATTTACGATGTTATTTTTATACCGGGCCAATAGCAACTTAAGAAGTCTTTTAACACATTTCTTGCATACACATCTGTTTGTTTCTCAGATAACGAAAATAATATACCCCAAAAAATTGACAGATAACCACATATTTACGATTATTTAATTATGGAAGTTTATTTATCAAATTTAGTATTATGTAAAAGCTTATTTTTACGTCATCAAAAAGTTTGTTTCATTTAACGCTCAGAACAGAATTTAACGTTACGTTGTCGTCATTAACACCTCCAAGCCTTGTACACACACACACATACACACACACACACACATATATATATATATATATATATATATATATATATATATATATATATATATATATATATATATATATATATATATACATATATATATATAGAAAGAAAGAAAGAAAGTAAGAAACTGATAGACACCAGTTCAGACCTATTAAACCATCTCATAAATATTAGAAAGTTTTATCTCCTTAACCTTTTTTGCATTAACCGGGGGAAAAGTAGGAGATTCATCACTTTCCTAAAGGCATGAGCGTGAAGTGAAACGCAGACTTGTTAGGTATTTGATCTCAGCTTACCGATTCCATTTCCTATGACGATAACCATTATGCTAAGCGCCATTTCTGAAATTTTACTTTCAGTTTATTTTTTAAAAATACGAAAAGTTCAAGAATACCAAAAATATTTCACTTCTCTAGTTGACATAAGAGGTTATTCTTCTGGGATATATTGCTAATAGCAATGTAAATTAAACCAGGAATATATTTAGAAGTTAGGACAGGTGCAAGCCAAAATATAGAAAAACATATTAATGAATGTGTTAAGGTGTCGTTTGCTTTGGGACCAAAATATTTTTAGTTCTGTAACTGTTTTATGTGAGTTTTTCTCATCACGTGTACTTTCCCACCAAAGAAATCTTAACCAGCCAGCCAAGTGACTGAGCCAACAGCATATATAACAATATAAACTAAGTAATTAATATTGAAGTAGGGTATAAAGCTTCTCTTTTCTGATATCATATGTCCGAGTATTGATAAGAAATTCAAAAATAAATATATGAAATTATAGCAGAGATGATGTATACCATTTGCAAGCTTCAAAGGAGCAGATGTTTCATCTATAAATTATGTAAATATTTCATTGCCCCAATGCACTGGCTCTGTAGATAAGATATAGCAAAAGAACCGTATAGACAAGATGAGATGCTGTGATATGTAGTCCCAAAGATTCTCACTTGAAATATAATTTCGTATATATAGTAAACTCAAAACCAACAACTCTTTCTATATATACTTTTTCCCGCTTTTTTTTTCACAGAAATCTGATGTATTCATTCTTAATCGATCTTCCATTGTAAAAGAATTATGCTTGAAAAGTCAAAAATGGATTTTGTTTTTATCATGACTTCGAGTTGTGTAAATCAGGTAATCAAGCTTTTGTTCACAAATAAAGACAGTCGATGAATTTCCAAAGCATTTGAACGCCTCTTCAGTAACAAAGTTAAATATTTCGGAAGAGTCTTGTAGATGGCCGCCTTAAATATAGAAATTTTGTGCTACATCAATTCATTACGTTCATTTTCCTTTGAACACACACCCAATCCCACATCCCAGACACACAAAGAATATCTGCCAATATGCATATACCAGGAACATGCCAATACAAATAGACACACACATCTGTGTGTGTGTGTGTGTGTGTGTGTGTGTGTGTGTGTGTGTGTGTGTGTGTGTTCAATTTCTTCGCAAAAATGATTTTCACAATATATTCATTCAGTATGCTTTTATTCATATAAGTACAAAGAAGGGTACCGGGCAAAGAAAGTGATGACCTAGTGGCATAAAACATATCCGCTATTCCACAAATCAATACCGCAATTCAGTAGGGTTGGCACATCATTTTCCAACATTCTTTAAAAGTTTCCCCAAAATTCTCACAGGATCCACTTAGAGGAAATAAAAGAGACTGGTGCCCAAAATTGGTTCTATTATTGGTTGATTGTTTGTTTGGGTTTTATGGCATATCAACCTTTGTACATTATCTAATGTCAAATCTATTTTTATATAAATAACCAGTTCTATTTCAAACAATTCAGTTTAGCATAAGTACATAGTTTAATTATCAAAATATTTCTATTGCAAGCTATTCATTTTAGTCAAACAATTCTAATTCAAACAATTCAGTTTAACATAAGTATGCAGTTTAGTTCTATTTAACCCATAGATAAGGCCGTATCAGGTGTTACCATTGCAGGCCAGAGTGGATCTGAGAGCAATGGTAATGAAGGGGTGCTCTGCATTCCCTAAAACCCAGCATCACTGGAACCCCACCATCAGATTATTTTGTGTCATATCCTGAGCACTTGTTGGGGGGGTGTCTTACGTCTATGCAGAGGTGAAGTCGGTGTATTTTACAACCCCATCCCGGAGGGCAATGGTTCTATTATTTTAAAAGTGATAACTTTTGATCTTTCTAATGAAAAGGGAGATACACTAAGAACCCTGGAGTGTTTTTCCACCTTTAAAAGATGAATTGTAATTGTCTCTTATGTATTTTTAAAAATTCAAACAATCTGCTTTTTAATTGTTTTTTATTTACCAATAGATTCGCTTCACTATTTTTGGCTAACTTAGCTAAATCATGTCTCTATCGTTCAAAGAAGGCCTGGAGCCAACTACAATATAGCAATTTCAGATCTAATTAGATGAAAACTTTTCAAGAAATAGTTCATGTATAGAAGACCAAATATAAGTGAAGAAAATGTGGAATCCCAAGAAGAATCTTTCTTGAACAGTTTAAGGAAATCAATAAAATATACATCTCAAGATCTGCGTCATCCGCAATCAACTGTGCCTAAGATTCAACCGAAGTTACTTTACATGAAAGCAAACCAATTTTCGTGCATCACCTGTTGTTAGAAGACGATTTTCATTCACTATTGATTTTCTACCATCAATCTAATAACAAATCAGTCACCAATGCTTTATTCTGGAACCATTAATGTTGTCGAACGAAGCATCATTTCACGTTAGAGATAAAATCAACAGGCATAACTGCTGCATTTGGAACGCTCCAGAGCGACAAGAATTTGTGGAAGATGGAAGAGAATTTCCAAAGTTTAATGTCTGGCAGCATTAAGAAAAGCTTTCATCACAGTGCCATTCTTTTTCTGAATGGAGATTGCTATTTTAGAAATATCGCAAAATGATTTTATTCCTGAGCTTAAACGATTTGAATTGACAGGTGATCAAGTGTTTCAATAAGATCGTAAAACCTTCATTCTTTGTTATGTGAGATAGGTAAATTCTAAATGAAAGAATTCTTTAACATATGGATTGGAAAAGCTTTAAAAAATCTCCTGACTTCCAGGATTAAAAGATTGTAGTCCATTAGATTTGTTTTTAAAGGTCACTGAACTAAATCAATATCGATGATCTGTCGAATAGAATCACTAACATGATTCAGAATACATTAGAAAATCAACTGCAAAAATATTTTTGAGCCTAAATATCGTATCACGGTTTGTATACAAAATAACGACGTTAAAAACTAAGAATTTCAAGACTAAAGGTACATAAATATTTAGCTTTTAATTATACGATTCACTGGTTGATACCGTATATCATCATCACCATCATTATCATCATTATCATCAAGGCATGCTGTCTGCTCCGTCTCGCTATCGGTCCCTATAGCCCATTACGCTTGCAATATCTTCTAAACGATACCCAGAGTCCCCACAGAGCTGCGAAATGAAAGTTTTCGCTGGTCGCCAAACACTGGAGTGTCCTTGAATAGGAATCCATAGGAGAATGTTGATTATGATTTTGTTCTTACTTTTTACAGCAGTGCTCAGAATGACTCTCTGTTTTTGGATGGTTTAGGAAATGGGAGGTTAATGGCTGTACATCTTCTGTCTTGATCGGTGTGGCTTCTAGAATTTGTTCAAAACAACACGCAGTGAACTCATATGGTTTTTATCTAGATCTAAAGAAACCCTTCGAGAAAAAAATTAGAGGGAAATTCTGTAAATAGCTACAAATAATTTGAAATATCTGAAAAAAAAAACCTGTCTGTCCGTCTGTCTGTCTCTATATGTCTGTCTCTGTTTCTGTCTTTATATATATATATATATATATATATTTGATTAAACAATATAGATATTTTTATCTACATATTTTTGTATTGATCCTTTTATGTTGCCGTATCAATTTTATGATATCCGGCGGGAATTGGTTAATAAACCTTCTATAATTAATTGGTTTCCTAGTACTTTGTATTCATGTGCATGTCGAGGTTACATCCCTTTTGCAATATACACACCTCTTGATGATGGCCCAAGATTCGGCAGAAAGTACTAGGGAATCAATTAATCATGGAAGGTTTATTAAACAATTCTCACCGGATATCATAAAATCGATACGGCATCTTCATAGAATCGATACAAAAATATGTAGACACAAAAGATCTATGTTGTTTAATCAAATATGTAATAACGAAGAAATGATAATCACACACACACACACACACACACACACACATACACACACACATATATATATATATATATATATATATATATATATATATATATATATAACAAAGAATTAGAATATTTACACAAAAAGAAATAACTGGATTTAAATGATTCTCCTTCATCTTTTGAAAAAGATTTGTTTCTGTTTCTTTGTTAATAGCAACTCAAGCTTTGAGGGTTATTCAATGATGAATCTATTCTTGTGGAAGAACATCAGTGAAACTATTTAACTTATAGCAGGAGAGATAAAGGGTTTCATACCTTTTCGAAGAGTATTTGTCCGAAAGTGAAAGAACGATTAGAGTTCGAACTCGCTTACGTCAAGGCACTTTAGCGATTACGCTACAGCGACTCCTCAGAGAAGAAGAAGAAGAAGAAGAAGAAGAAGAAGAAGAAGAAGAAGAAGAAGAAGAAGTCTTCATTCAACAATAGAAGCGATACAAATTTATACCAATAAAAGGAGCATCATCTTACCCTAGAAAAGTATTCTTCCATCAAACTGCTTTGCAAAACGAACCGTATATTCATTGAGTAATACATCAATATATAAGTTATCACATCTTATTGTGGATAAAAATTACCAATGCTCCATGAACGAAAAATACATTACGAATATCGTATGAGTTTGTCAAATTCTTGAATATTAATAAAAGTAGATAAAAAATATTTCTTTGAATTTGATCGCAAATCATTATTAAACCCACTTTTCGTGAAAACACATGATACCATCTCAAGGTATCTTCTACAGTATTGATCGAATGCCGAGCAATTACAAAATCTTAGGGGGAAAATCAATCAAAAACGTTTTCAGACAGGAAATAAAGGGAGAACGCAATTGATCGGGTGGATTTTACTGGCAGAAAATAAATGCATGTCAGGTAAGATTGCATTCACCATTTGAGAAAATTATGGATAATTTTCGATTGTCATTTGGAAGATTTTCACATTCAAAATATAACATTTCTCTAATCACTTCCTATTTATGTTTGTAAAATCCGTAATTCTGACCAACAAGCGTTTCACTAATATAAAACAAATAAAATATATTCTAGGCTACCCAGTTTTACCTTTTCTAAAAGTCAGACGATAATAGAAATAGCGTCTACATGTTTTCATAGTTATC
>CAUZXS010006032.1:0-30000 GCA_963585895.1 Sepioteuthis lessoniana
ACCAGGCCGATGGGGCTTGAAGCCCTGATGAACTGGGGTCCAGAGAAGATGCTGATAAGATGCAGTAAAGAAAGCCAGCATCCAGCAGTGGGCCCCAAGACCTCCGGTTGAGCATCTAAGAGAACAAGAAAGACACAACGTTGACGGTCATAACAGTGGGGTCAAAATATGAAGTTTATGTTCGGTCTCCAGCACCCTCTCACGTGCAAACCTTGAACAACCCTTTCGAACCCTTGCAATAAAGTGAGAGGTAAATATAATTGTAAGGAAGTCTTCCTGTGTCTTCTTTCCTGCATCTTAATTGTTACTGCGTGCGTCGTTTATTCATGTGTCTGTCTTTGATATTGTGTCGTTGTGATGCTGAATGATGATGTAGATGACGATATAACACAGTGCAGATCAGTCTGAGATCAGTCTACGAGTCTGACCAGAAGAGCCGTTCCTATTGTTGAAGTATATCCTAATTCTATCACTAATCCTATGTTCTTATAACTAACAGTCTCTCTCTCTCTCTCTTGTAAATACTCTTTCCTGTAAATATAACTATTTTCCTCACATATCGTGGTTTGTCTTATTATTACTACTTCTTGTGTTCACTAACCAGAACACAACAGTTTTGGCGACGAGAGATTCGAACTCACGCAGCAAGAAAATGTTTGTACGCCTCACAACACATATGATCAAGAAATCAGTGAAAAGTAAGTGTCAGTTTAAGTAATTATTCATGATCAAATTATAGGGAGCCGGGTATACATACACATACACACACACCTACACACATACGTACGTGTGTGTTTACGGAAATGCAAATATACAAGAAGTGTTCTAAAACAATCGAATTTAAAGCTGTATTTACCAACACAGAAATAAGCAATGAATTAAATATTAATTTTCTCCAAATACGTGATGTGTAAAAAAAGTAACAAGACGGAAGCAGTTTGATTTGTTTTAATCCGGTTTATTTTCTTTGTTTAATGGTATAACAAGTTTTGTAGGTTACTTAAAGTCAAACGCTTTCATGTAGAAGGACATTAAGGATAGTTTAACCCATAGCAGTGGATATAAAGGGGTTCATGCATTTCATTAGTGTATCAGTATGAAAGTGAACGTAATTGCGAGACTGGAATTTGAACTCTCTAACAACGATGTCACAGCCCAGCACATTAACCAATACTTTACCAAACAATGAATGAAACATATGAAGGAAACATATGAAGGAAACATTTGAATTAAACATATGAATAAACAATGCTTTTTCTTCAAAATGCGTGCAGTGTTGAAAAAGTATCATGACTTAATTTGTATTTTCCAAGGCAGAAAGAAACAATGAATGAAATATTTTTTTTACAAAATACTCGGTGTGTTCAAAACATGTCAAAGCTGTATTTACCAGGATAAGAATTAACGAGGTTTCATTTATCGGAGAATCTTTAAGACTCCCCTTTTAATATACAACAAAGGTACACTCAAATCCTTCCAGAAATTACGGACTTAAAACGAAAAATAAAAATGTTAAACTTCTAATTATATATGTGTGTTTTGTGTGTGCGCGTAAATCAAAATGAGTTGATCCCATTTCCATGTAACAGACAATGAATTTAATTGAGAAAATAAATTCACTATGAGAAAAATTCTTAAATATTTATCAAATACCTCATCAATTCTAAAAACCCATGAAGACAGATGAATCTTAAGCTTTGAAATCCTTATCTTAAGTGGACTTAACAACAAAGTAAACATTGCATTTTAATTCCCAAATATTTACACCCTCATTCATTAACTTCCATTAACTTTTAATTCTTTTTTAATATCATTTCAAATGGGTTTCATTTTATTGACTAATTTTTCTTATGACGTCTTCCAAAAATATTTTTTAGAAAAACCTGCTAAAGACATTGAAGTTAAAGTTCTTTCCCAGGAGAAGCTAATCCTAGAGCGCTTATTTTCAGTCTTAAAATGTTAACGATCAGAAAATAAGTTTTATGATGATGGCCTGAAAACAGTTCTGAGTAACTTATGTCAACACGTCTGGAATCTTGAAGTTTGAATTTAAGACGATTGGAGTTCGTGTACGTAAAACTGAGGAGTAATTTTCTACATATATTATAATCAAAATGCACCAACACACACACTCACATATAAACACACGCATATATATATATATATAGAGAGAGAGAGAGAGAGAGAAAGAAAGAGAGAGAGAGAGAGAGATTCTGGTCCAGCGAGAGAAAACACACGCACACACACATATATATATATATGTTCCAATGTCCCTCGGGAGACAGAGTTTCCAAAGAAAATACTGCGTATGTTGGTCTTACGACTACAACTTTTTTCTAGGTGACTTACGATGCACCTTAAGGATTCTTGCTCCATAGCCTTACATCTTAAAACTCATTTATATTCCTAAATCCAAGTTTCGAAAAATCTAGTTGAAAACACCACTATATATATATATATATATATATATATATATATGCATATATATATATATATATATATATATATATTTAATTTAGAAACAAGCTGAGTCGCACGCGTTAGTTGGTCAGAGAGAAACATGTCATGTGGAAGAAGAGAGAGCAAGCACAGACCTTGAATTTTCTTCCAAGAATTTTGTTATAGTTCGCTGGTTTCGTCTTCACAAGTTCGCGTCTGGAATGAGATAGCTGTTCGGAGCTCATCCCAAAATGAGGCTATAATTTTCGTCTGCGTTTTCCTCTCCACGTCCGGCTGCTAACTCACTTTCAAACCAGAATCATCCCCTTACTTTCGTCTTGTGTCGGAGGGAGGACATATCCGTTTCCGGTGGTTTCACACCTGTACAGAAGATTTATGACCTCCGGTTTTTTCTTTTCATTTTTAATCACCGTAATCATTCATCCGTGACTGGTTGGCCGTTTCCGTAAACTTTATGCCTTCTTTTTTATCATTTCTCTCTCTCTCTCTCTCTCTCTCTCTCTCTCTCTCTCTCTCTCTCTCTCTCTTTTCTTTCCCTAGAATTTAAACCTATCTTTTGGATTTTAACACCAGAGAAAATCTACAGAGAAGTTTTATCAACATTGGATTCTGTGAACAACAGAACAACTGAACTCCAATAATGGTGACAAGGATTTTAACAGCGAGGATCCGTTATAGGTGGTGAGGGTAAAAGAATTAGAGTTTTTTCTCCTTCATGGCGTAAGTCGCCCAAGAGTCATTGCCATACAGGTGCCTTCGATATATCGGTTATTGACGTAGAAAATGGACTCGGTGCCTCTAGTTTAAATCCTGGAGGATTCTATTTATATTTCAAGTAGCGCTTATACTCCAGAGAAAAGTATGAATCTAATTATCATTCCTCAACTAATGTGAGAATTGTTGGGCAGACTAGGTTCTTTAACCTTGGTATAGCTTCCGGTCTAGGAGAAGGGAAACTCTGAATTTAATTAAACACCGCTAAGAAATTGACTTTATGTCACATCCTGCTCGAGCAGAGGTGATGATAAATACAAAAAGAAGACGCCTGGTACATCAAACAAAAGTTTAGTATTCAAAGCCAGTTTCATTTAACTAACACGTTAGCAGCTTTAACCATGTCATTGTTGATTTTTTTTATCGATCATAAGTTTTCTGATGATTGTATATCCCAGACAAATGGCCAAAAACTCAAAACATTTCATTATCGATGTTGATGATATACAGACGTCTGTTGGATGACTTGTTTTTCTTGATGTTGGTAGTCGGCCCAACCTCCCTAAAAGCATAAGAAAACTGGTGGTCTCTCGCGGTGGACAACGTTAGCAGCTTTAATCATGTCATTGTTGATTTTTATGCTAAACATAATATTGAAACTCAATAAGGTCCAACTTAAAAAAATTTCTGTCTCTTCTTGTGTGTAATTAGACACCATGTGCATAATGTGCAATAATATACTTTGGGCATCGAGTGTAATTAGACACGTGGATCGTGTGTACTTGGACACTTATTGAATTATGTGTAATTATACACCTTGTGCATTGTGTGTAGTTAGACACTTTGTGTATCGTGTGTAACGCAACACTTTGTACATAATTAGTAATTAAACACCTTGTGCATCGGGTGTTATCAGACACCTTATATATAGTGGTCAATTGGACTCTTTATACATCATGTGTAATTGGACACTTTGTGAATAATGTGTAATTAGACACCTTGTGAATAATGTGTAATAAGACACCTTGTGCGTAATTTGTATTTAGACACTTTGTGCATCGTGTATAATTAGATACTTTGTACATCGTGAGTAATTCGATACTTTGTGCATTGTGTCTCAATGCGAAGTCCAGTTATTGCGAAAAGAAAATGCCCCGCCATTTTGGGTCTAAAACACATAATTTTTTCTACTACGCTGTATCGTAAAAAAGTTCTAATATTTCATTATCTTAGCATCATGTCTTCATGAAAAGTAATGGCAATACCAGCAAGAAAAGCGGTGATAATGCAAACTTTCTTATGCAGCTGAAACAGTTTCTCTCCAGCTCACAAGATTGAATGTTATTGTGGGATCAATGACCACGATGTATGATGTCCTCTGCCGTTCCCGAAATTTCTCATTGAGCTACTGAATAGATAAAATAAAATCATCTTTGGATATATCTGTGATGAATACGCATTTGAATTCTGCTAAATGCATTCAGCAAAGAATTGGAGTAGAGTTAGGAATAATCGGGTAAAGACTTTGCCGACGATATTCAATTAGAGGAGACTTCAGGGGTTGTTACAGTCACCAAAAATCACTCTTATCTTTTTACAGATTTACAAGTTGTGATTAAGTATGACCTGCGGTGCCTTGTCTAACCATCAGATTAATGGGTTGGTTGTGTTTTACTGCATATCAACATTGTGGGTTATTTGATACCAAATCCTGTTTGTATATAAATATACATATATATATATATATATAGAGAGAGAGAGAGAGAGAGAGCAAGAGATCCTTCGCAAACTCATTTTTGAATTTATACTTTCGAGTCACCGCATCGATTTTATGGTATCCGACGGGAATAGATAAATAAACTTCCCATGATTAATCGATTCCCTTGTACTTTCTGCCCGATCTGGACCATCATCAGGGGTGTGGTACATTGCAAAAGCAATGTGACCTTTGCATGAACATTACTACTCTGTAAGTGTTGAAAGTTTATTATTCATATTTATTTATATATATACAGATTCTCAAAGCACTCCATATCAGAGTGAAACTACCTAAACTCAATGAATCAATTTCTCTTCCAGAACTAATGTACTTGAATGTCTTTAGCTACTGTTTCTACTTACAGACCAAAATCTGAAAATAAACGTTGCAAGAACACACCAGCATTAATAATAAACGCGCAATATTTGTCTATATAGTTTAATCAAGTATGTATTAACGAAGAAATGCAGGCCAAACACACACACACACACACACACACACACACACACATATATATATATATATATATATATATATATATATATATATATATATATATATATATATATAGTATTATTCGGTCCACTTAAACCAGAGTTGGGAGTAATTCCTTCAGGACAAGAAAATCATTCAGGAGCTGAACGTTTAAATTTTCCTGGTGGAGAGCTCAATGTAATTTTTTTACAGAGCAATATTTCTTTAAAGAAAAAACCAAAGACCGGTTATTTTAGGATTACAAATTTATTTCCATCCCGTTTTTCGTTTCTGGTGTGAACCAAAAACACGAAGAAAAATATAACAGGACTTCTTCAGATCCAATGGATAAATAAAACAGAATAGATACGTGTAAGAAATATTGCTCTGTAAAATCAATTACATTGAGCTCTCTACCAGGAAAATTTAAATGTTTAGCTCCTGAATGATGTTCTTGTCCTGAACACGTATCTATTCTGTTTTATCTATCCATTGGATCTGAAGAAGTCCTGTTATATTTTTCTTCGTGTTTTTGGTTCACACCAGAAACGAAAAACAGGGTGGAAATAAATTTATAATCCTAAAATAACCGGTCTTTGGTTTTTTCTTTAAAGAAAAAAAAAGATATATATATATATATATATATATATAGCCACACTGAAAAGGTGTGATACAGTGAAACAGTCTATCTGTGGATGACTATATATATATATATATATATATATATAAATATATTGTCTTCCATAGACAGACTGTTTTTGTTGTATCACAACACTCCAGTGTGGCTAAACTCAAAAGATGCTTCGAGCCGAGATCGAAACCCGGTTTACTTTACGTCAGTTCGATGTACTTATGTATGTAAGTTATAAACGAATAGTTTGTCGGTAACATTATTTTAAATATGCCAGAGTTCATTTGTTTTCACACCGTTTAAAGGTTTCAATTATTGTTTTGCAACAATAATAATTCTAATTAATATCAATCGTTTTCTTACAAACATTTAAATGGTTTCAAGTATATTAAATGATTAAATGTTTCTATTTGACCCATAGATGAGACTCTAACTGATATTACCACTCCGAGGTGCCCGTGGTGTAATGGCTATCGTCGTAGGAAATGGACACGGCGACACGAGTTCAAATCCTGGACGAGACTGATTGCATTTCACATAGCACTAATACCCTTGGGAAAAGGTATGATTCCAATTATTCAACCTCCAGCTATGGGTAAATAGGGCAGACTAGGTTCTTCAGCCTTGGTGAGGCAACTAGTCTAGGAGAAGGAAAACTTTGCATTCAAACCTGTTAAATTCCGCTTATAAATTGACATTGTGTCATATCCTGTCCGAGCGGAGGGGTTGATAAATATTATATTACCACTCCCAGTCAAAGTGAAATTAGAAGTAATGGCAATGGAGGGATACTCCATATTCCCCAAAGCTCCAAAAACTGGATCCTCACTATCAGATGGTTTGATGCCATATTTCGGACAGTCATTAGAGGATCTTACCCCTCTGTAGAGATGTTGTTGGTGTATTCTACAGTCACAGCCAAAAAGCTGCTACCATAAGAGACACAAGAGATTTTGAAATAGTTTCAGTAAAACTTGTTTTCTGCATTTGACGTGCTCAGGTGTTATTCTGCTCTCGATCGAGACTTTTGCAAAATAAGAAAGAAAGGAAAAAGAGCAACATCTGAAGAAATAGAATTATTCAATTAACGAAATATCAGAACTCTTAAAGAAAAAGAAAACTATATATACATTGGAATATTAAAAGCAGATATCATAAAACAAAAGAATATGTAAAAGAATTAATAAAGGTGTAGCCCAGAAGAATAATAATAGCTGAAACCAAATTCTGCCGCAGAAATCTAATCAAAGAAATAAATACCTGGGCAGCCATCATAGTAAGATATTCTGAAGACTTCTTAAACTGAACAAAGGAAGAACTTGGAAATATGGACAATAGAACAAGGAAATTAACCATTATGCATAAGGCTTTACACCCAAGTGATAACATAGACATATTCTATGTGACAAAAAAATAAAAAAAGAGGATTAATGAATATTTAGGATTGTCTGAATGCAGGAACACAGAGACTCGAAGAATAATCGAAAAAAGAGCAAAGTGTGGTTGATAACAGCAACAAATAACAAGAGGAAAATAACAATCATAAAATTTTAAGAAAATAGGAAGAAAAAAATGTAAACTTTAAAGGACATTTAAAAAAAAAAGTGTACATGTAATGACCTGAACATAGCTACCATAGAAAAACTTGATTTACCAATATGAGCACCAACTGATAGCATAAGAAATAATTATATCAAAGGTAAAATTTTTAATTATAATAACAGCAAGTGGTGTAATGGTTATAGTCGTAGGAAATGGACACGGCAACACGAGTTCAAATCCTGGACGAGACTGATTGCATTTCACATAGCACTAATACCCTTGGGAAAAGGTATGATTCCAATTATTCAACCTCCAGCTATGGGTACACAGTAGGACAGACTAGGTTCTTCAGCCTTGGTGAGGCAACTAGTCTAGGAGAAGGAAAACTCTGAATTCAAACCTGTTAAACAGCACTTAAAAGTTAACCTTGTGTCATATCCTACCTGAGCGGTGGAGGCGCCCGTGGTGTAACGGTTATGGTCGTAGGAAATGGACACGGTGACACGAGTTCAAATCCTGGACGAGACTGATTGCATTTCACATAGCACTAATACCCTTGAGAAAAGTATGAATCCAATTATTTTCTCCCTCCAGCTATGGGTAACTAGTAGGGCAGACTGAGTTCTTCAGCCTTTGTGAGCCAACTAGTCTAGAAGAAGGAAAACTGAATTCAAACCTGTTAAACTCCGCTTAAAAATTGACTTTGTGTTATATCCTGCCCGAGCGGAGGGGTTGGGTATATATGATAAAAACAGCAAGTGAAGACTATATAGTGTTAGAGATCATCCAGATAAGAGCACAGTTAAAATCCACTAAAATACTTGGAAGACTCTTGCAAAGTTGAGAAGAATAGCTGCTACCCAGACATATGTGAATATCAACTGTTGGGACTACAATGAAATATATATATATATATTGTCATCCACAGACAGACTGTTTCGTTGTATCACAACTCTTCAGTGTGGCTAGACACATAGGACGCTTGGAGCTGGGATCGAAACCCGACCAACTTTACGTTAGACTTAGTATCATACAACTCAGCCAACAAGCGTACCACGTCAGCTAGGGAATTATAAGGTATTAAGTAGTAGCGTTCGTATGTTTACAGTTTATGCCTTACCGGATACCAGAGTGGTCAATTCGTCTGAAGAGCTTTGCATTAAGCGAGCGACAGCCGTAAATTCCTTCGCCAGAGTGCTCAACAGACAGAGGGAGACAGAGAGAGAGAGAGAGAGAGAGAGAGAGAGAGAGATTACACAAAAAGCGACACGGATTCCAACTTTTAGTATGATATATTTTTTTTAAAGTTTTAACCGTTCTGTTCTAATGCCGATCACTTTTATCTTTCATTATAAATCGATCTCTTAACGTTAGAATTCTTTCTTTTATAAAGCATTGCTGCAAACGCTTAGACTCATTCACAAAAACACATTTGTACATTCACACACTCATATATTCATATATGTGAACTTACGACAATTCACAAGTTTCAATAATAAATGTAAGACTAGAAAGGACCTATTTTACTTAAAAATATAGATTAATCTACAACAACAAAAAGTAACACACGCACGCGCACACACACACACACACACGTATATATATATATATATATATATATATATATGTAATTGTCAAGTGGACCTCAAAAGCAGCTGATGCCTTTAAACGACTAAGTCATCGCCTGTGAAACGTAATGGGTTTTTCAATCAAAATTAAGCAGACATATATCTAGCTGTTGTTCTCTCTATTCTACTCTGTGGCTCTGAATCATAGGTCGCTTATACACAACAAATAAATCAACTTGACACTTTCCATAAATGTTGTCTTCGCTTTATATTAGGATAGAAACGGCAGGACGAAATCTCCAATTATGATCTCTTGAAGAAACTTGATATTAGAGGAATTTAATCTTTCGTGATTCAGTCACAGTTCAGGTGGACTGGTCATGTTATGAGAGTGAATGTCATCAGGGTATCCAAAGTGTTGATGTATGATGAATTGTATCATGAAGTTAAAACAGGCTTTTGCTTGGATACAAAAGCAATTTAAAATATAATCTGTAAGATATTGATATACCGTTCGAATTGTTTTAATTTGCAGTATTAGAAGACAAGTGGAGTTTGGTTTAAAATGACATTGCTCATTTTGAAAAAAGACCATATTAAGAATCCTTCTAAGGATGAAATCCACGCAGTATCGTGAGTAATTACTTCCAATTCCTGTAAAGTATATCCAATGTTGCTAGTTAATAAGTATGTCAAAGATAAGACAGACCAGCGTCACCGATATCAAAAGAAGAAATAACATACAAAACGATACAAAAATGAACTGAATTGTTGATCTCTCAAATGTCAAAAACTACAGAAGAATCTTATGTACACACGCACACACACACACACATATAGCCACACTGATGAGTTCTGATTAAACGAAACAGTCTATCGGTGGATGACAATATATATATATATATATATACTTGTGTGTGTGTGTGTGTGTGTTTCTCCCTCTCTCTCTCTCTCTCTCTCTCTCTGTTATTCTGTCCCTCCTCAATGGCCTGGGAGACCGAGATTCAATCCCAGGTCGAATCATACCAAAGACTCAAAAATGATTCTTGATTCCTCTTTGCTTAACACTCAGCATTATAAGGTACGTATCAAGGGTAAAGTGAAGCAATCAAGGGAAAGGAGTGTCGCCCACTCCTACTCTTCAGTGCTGTAGCTATTGAATAGAGAGCCTTCCGGTTGCCTTTAACAATAGCCGCCAAATTTATTTTCTATATATACAGGGTGTTCCAAAAATTCGACATTTCGTAGACCAATAATTTTGGCAATTCTTGTTGAAATAACCCCATTAGAAGAGAACATGAGAACTTCATTTTTCAACTGCATCGGGTGGTCACCAGACGTGAGCCCATGTGATTTCTTTTTATATAAATAAGTGAAGTGATTGGTCTATGACCCCTCTCCCTGCTAGCACTGAGGAACTTTAGCAGAGAATCTCTTCCGCACTGGATAATGTTACCGGAGACATGCTACAGCGTGTTTGGCAAGAGTTTAACTACCGACTTGACGCGTGCCGTATCACAAGCGGGGCACATATTTAACACTTATGAAATCGGTGCCAGAATAAACTTACTATGTTCAACACCTAAACTGTTCAATTCCATTGAGCTAGATATAGTAGTTTTCAAAATAATTGCTTTTAAAATTATGTAATTTCTTTAGACACAACATATATATATATAATAAATCTTTGCTTAACACTCAGCAATAGGGCACTATCAAGGGTAAAGTGGAGCAATCCAGGGAAAGGAGTAGCGCCCTCCCTATCACATAGGTGTTGTAGCTATTGAAAAGGGGGCTTTCTGGTCACCCTCGACTACGGTTACTTACTTACTATATATATTTACCAACCCCACCGCTCGGGTAGGATATGACACAAGGTGAATTTTTAAGCGGAGTTTAACAGGTTTTACTTCAGAGTTTTCCTTCTCCTAGACTAGTTGCCTCACCAAGGCTGAAGAACCTAGTCTGTCCTACTATTTACCCATAGCTGGAGGGAGAATAACTGGATTCATACCTTTCCCAAGGGTATTAGTGCGATGTGAAATGCAATCAGTCTCGTCCAGGATTTGAACTCGTGTCGTGGTGTCCATTTCCTACGACGACACGAGTTCAAATCCTTACTTACTATATTTCTTTGCGGGATACCAGAGACAATGTCGAAGACGTCAATTTCTTCAGGTGTGTGAACCATTGTTTTCGTTATTTTTTAAGCGTCATTAATACGGTAATAGTTTTTTTTTGGGGGGGGGAGACCATATGTTAGCAGTATTTGCATCATCTTCTTTCTGCGTATGGAATGAAATGCTCCGGAGAAATCTATGAACGATTGTGTTGCCTCGAGATTTTTTACAAGTACTCCTTCGATCATTAGACGAATAATTAGATTATCTGAAGTTGGGGATCATTTTCTCCAATTACTATTCTGATTTTTCTTTAGAATGTTTTCGATTTCAGGTTGGAAACGATTGAGAAGGGGAGCGTTATAAGCCTTAGTAGCAAAGAATTATTCCTCAATAGTTCTTTGTGATTACGTTATCACTTTTCTCGGGGAAGGGAGAACGCAACTTTTTGTCCATTTCTCTGTTGTATTTTGTTTATAAACTGCGTTACATTATCGAATAAGTATGTCGTCAAATATTATTGTCATCTATGATTCAGGAGATATCTCGTCAATGCCAGCAGTTTTTCAGCTTCTAACTTTTTTCAGTACTGCTTTAAATTCTTCTCCCGTAAACTGTTCTTATTTGATATCTACTTGGCTATTAATAATTTTCGGGATAGGTTTATCAGTGACATCAGGAGAGTTTTCGAGCAAATCCTTGAAATGTTCTTTCCACCTAAGAAGTCTTTCTTCTTGGCTGGCAGCTTTTAATTTTGCTCTCACCGTGTTTTGTCTATCGTTCATTTCATTTACCGTCAACCATGCTATTTATGATTGTGTATCTTCAACCGAATATTTGATTCTATGGACTTGGCCTTTAAATGTATTCTTGTTTGTGTTTTTGGTAAGTGCTAGTTAGTACTCTCTGGATCTTTCTAAGTTTCTAAGGATTGGTAATGTGGAGATTCTTTCATTAAGTAAAGGTGCTTTTTTCCTTATTAGCTCGTTTTTCTCTAATTGCTATTGACGCCCATGTAGTTCTATATTTGGTTCGCTGTTTAGTTGTAATGCACTAGGCTGCTGCTTCTATATGGGCGGTTACAAAGATTTCATTTTTGAAGTATGAGTTTCAGTTGTCTGCTAAAGAGTATCAATTTCGTTCTTACTATTACCGTAAAATGATTTCTAATATCATTCTTTTTGAGTGAGGAGCAGTCATATTGTGAAGCCTTGATTGTTTGTTTCTTATTTTGGCATAAACTTTTTGGAACGATTCTGTGATCAGAAGATACTCTTTCAAAAGCTTAATTCATCTTACAGTTCAGAAATTATATATATATATATATATATATATAATTGTCAATTTTTATGAATAATATGTGCAATTGTATTCACATGTGCAGTATCATTCGCTGTTGTACATACACACACACAGAGACATATGAGTGTGTGCGCGCGCGCGCGCCTATATATATATATATATATATTTACATACGCATTCTGGTATTCGGGAAGATAAATGTGTATATATATATATATATAACTGTGCAATTTTAGAAATTATATGTACAACAGTATTCACATATAAAGTTATATTTTAGTTATTGTACACACGTGTGCATACATATGTATGCAGTACGCATGTGTATATGTATACATACATGTGTGTGTGCGTGTGTGTGGATACATACATATATTCATAAACACACACACACACACACACACAAATATATATATACATATATACATCAAGTTATAAGAAAAGATAAAATCATATATATATATATATATATATACATATATATATATATATAATCGTGAATACTTAGAAATGATATGTGAAACAAAATTTATATATATGGGATATTTATTCATTCATGTTTCCCGCTATCTAAATCCGTATGTGAACATTTGGTCATGCCGGCATGTTCGTTAATGTGTGCAGGAATGTGAGGATCAGTTTGTATACCATTCAGATTATGCATACATCTAAACTAGAAAGGACAGGAAATCTTCGTTGACATCCTGCCTGAAGTCACAGAAAGACTGAACATATTTCCTACTATATCACTGGTGTTGATTTATTGATCAGGAAAGTGGTAAAGGTCATTTCTGACTTGACAGATTTCAAATTCAACACCTCAAGGTTTTAGTGTAACATGTCTGCGGTTTTCACATGATAGAAACTGTCAAGTTTCCTCTCAAAAAGGAGAGTAGCAGTCGTTTCCATTTTTGATCCAAGTTACTTAAACATAATCTTGATATCTGCATTCATCGTAAACATAAATTGCCAACTCAACCTAGTCGTACATTAAACTTGATATTTCGAGGTGATAGGTCTCAATGTACCCTTCGAGGGATACATTTTGCATAATGCTGGTTTTTTTGTTTTTTAGATGGGAGGTGGTAGTAAATTCTATGCTTTTCAGACGTCCAACTTTATATAAAAGAAAACAGAATGTTAATCATCAATTTTTATTGATCAACGCAAACGTCTTTGTCTGTGCGTTAAACGTATTTTTATCATTTATGCTTATTTCTAGATTCGTATTTGCAACTAAAGTGTCTCTTATTGTAACCTATATACACATATATATATATATATATATATATATATATATATATATGTGTGTGTGTGTGTGTGTGTGTGTGTGTGTGTGTGTGTGTGTGTGTGTGTGTGTAAAGTGTTCACCAATAGTCTGGAAGACCGGGGTTCAATCCCAGGTCGAGTCATACCAAAGACTCCAAAAATAGTTCTTGATGCCACCTTGCTTAACACTCAGCATTATAAGGTCAGGATCAAGGGTAAAGTGGAGCAATCCAGGAAATGGAGTAGTGCCCTCTTGTAAACCTCGTGTAATAGCTATTGAAAAATGAGCCTTCGAGTCACCCTCAACTAAGGTCGCCAGCTTGACTTAACTTAGAGTAGCTTGCGTTTTCTCTCTTTTCATATATATATATATATATATATAATGAGTATCATAGGTTGGACATTCTCTTTCATAATGTATTATGCATGGGAGTACCGTGAGAGAGAGAGTTTTATACCGAAAGATTGACAGGTAGATTATCAAAGTCATAAGTTTTTTTTTAAATCTCTAACTATATTTTAAAATACTGATATTTTCTCTATACTTGTGTTTATTTTACAGGGGTGATTGTTTTGTTTCGTTTGTTACTGTTTTCAATCTTACCAAACAATGAATGTGTTATGATAGATAGATAGATAGATGGATAAAAAGAATGAGATAAAATGCATTGTATTTTGGCAATAAAGAAAAACGTTTTGCACAAAAAGGAAAATAATGGTTTCCCCAGAACTGAAAGAACTAAATAGATTTGTAAGTGTCAAGGCTAAACTAATAAAGTAAATCCTTTTTTAGATAAGTTTCTAATAATTTCCAAAAAATACACGATAAAGTTAGAAGAAAATTTTAAAATTTTCTAAGATATTTGTTTAGGTGAAAATTTTTTTTTAAATATATAAATTGTAACCATGTGTATACCACAAGTTAACTAAGCGGTAAATAACGATTTTTAAAGCACAAACAAAATCTGAGAATGGAATGAATAAAAATCCAAATGAATAGCAACGAATGTCGTGATCATATTATTTAGAGTAATAATAATAATAGTAAATAAATTTAGTTTATTAAGTCTCATTGCAAAAATCCTGACAAATCTTAAGTTGAACAGTGCGGAAATTCGTATTGCCAAAAAAGACTCTGCATAATTCTAAAAGATGATGACGAAGATTTCATAAGAGAACCGGCCTACAGATTCTTAAATCCTGGCCAAAACAACGATCATAAAATTAGTATAAACATATCCAACAGCACATTGATTAAAATAAGTGATTTTACATGTAAAACAATTCCAACTACCGCTAACATAGAAAGGTTTAAGAATATTACGGAAAAAGAGAAAACTGAATTCATGCAGTTTGATATAAAAGATTTCAACTCATCTTAAAATACCTTGGGCAAAATATAATAAAACACTTCGTTACCTGTGATCATTGACGAAAAAAAGATGAAAACGATTAAACATTGTAAAAATCCCAACCCTTTTTACATGGAAGCTGTTTAGTCATCTTAAAATATTTAGAGTAAAGTATAAAACACCGCTTGGTTACGAAAGAACATTGATGAAAAAAAGATGAAAACGATTAAACGTCATAGAAATCCCGACTTATTTTACAAGGAATCTGTCTACTCATCTTAAAATATCTAGGGGATAGTAAAAAAACATCGCTTGGTTAGCAATGAACATTGATGAAAAAAAAAAGATAAAAACAATAAAATATAGTAGAAATCCAGTCTTATTTTACAAGTAATCTGTCTACTCATCTGAAAATATCAAGGGTCAAGTCTAAAACATCTCTTGGTTACCAATGAACATTGATGAAGAAAAGATGAAAACGATTAAACATTGTAGAAATCCTGAACAATTTTACAAGGAATCTGTATACTCACCTTAAAATATCTTGGGTAAAGTATCAAACACCGCTTCCTTACCAATGAACATTGATGAAAAAAAGATAAAAATAATTAGACATGGTAAAAATCCTGGCCTATTCTACAAGGAAGCAGTCTACTCATCTTAAAATATCAAGGTTAAAGTAAAAATCCTCGCTTGGTTACAAATGACCCCCGATGAAAAAAAGATGAAAAAGATTAAACATTGTAAAAATCCTGACGTATTTTACAAGGAAGCTGTCTACTCATCTTAGAATATCTACGGTGAAATATAAAACATCTCTTGGTTACCAATGAAAATTTATGAAAAAAATATGAAAACGATAAAACATAGCAGAAATCCCGACCTATTTTACAAGAAAGCTATCAACTCATCTTAAAAATATCTAGTGTAAAGTATAAAATATCACTTCTTTACCAATGAACATTGATGAAAAAATGATGAAAACGATTAAACTTTGTAGATTTCCTGACCTGTTTTACAAGGAAGCTGTCTACTGATCTTAATATAAAGGGTAAAGTAAAAAAAATCGCTCAGTTATCAATGAACATGGATGAAAAAAAAGATGAAAACGATTAAACATTGTAGAAATCCCGACCTATTTTAAAAGGAAGCTGTCTACTGATCTACAAATATGAATTGTGAAGTATAAATCCCAGCTTGGTTGCCAATGAATATTTTTGAAGAAAAGATGAAAAAGATTAAATATTGTAAAACTCCTGACCTATTTTACAAGGAAGCTGTATGGTCATCTTAAAATATCTAGAGTAAAGTATAAAACATCACTTGGTTACCAATGAAAATTGATGAAAAAAAGATGAAAACGATTAAACATTATAGAATTTCCGGACTATTTTAAAAGGAATCTCTCTACTCATCTTAAAATATCTTGGGTAAAGTATAAAACACTGCATCCTTACCAATGAACATTGATGACATCAAGATGAAATCGATTAAACATTTTACAAATCCTGACCTATTTTACAAGGAATCTGTCAACTCATCTTAAATATCTAGGATAAAGTATAAAACATCGCTGGCATACCAATGAATATTGAAGAAAAAAAGATGAAAACGATTAAATATCGTAGAAATCCCGACCTATTTTACAAGGAAGCTGTCTACTCATTTTAAAGTATCAACGGTAAATTGTAAAACATCTCTTGGTTACCAATGAACATTGATGAAAAAAGATGAAAACGATTAAACATTATAGAAATCCCCTCCTATTTTACAAGGAAGCTGTCTACCTATCTTAAAATATATAAGGCAAAGTATAAAAAACACTACCTGGTTACCAATGAACTTTTATGAAAAAGGTGAAAACGATTAAATATTGTAGATTTCCTAACATATTTTAGAAGGAAGCTGTCTACTAGTCTTAAAATATCTAGGATAAAGTATTAAACATCGCTTTTGTTACCAATTAACATTGATGAAAAAAAGATGAAAACGATTAAACATTGTAGAAATACTAACATATTTAACAAGGAATCTGTCTACTCATCTTAAAATATCTTGCCTAAAGTAGAAAACATCGCTTAGTTACCAATTAACATTAAAGAAAAAAAGACGAAAACGATAAAACATTGTAGAAATCCCGACCTATTTTAAAAGGAATCTATCTACTCATCTTAAAATATATAAGGCAAAGTATAAAACACTGCTTGGTTACCAAGGAACTTTGATAAAAGAAGATGAAAACGAATGAACATTGTGGAAATCACGGCCTATTTTACAAGAAAACAGTCTACTTATCTCTAAATATATAGTGTAAAGCATAAAACATCGCTTAGGCACCAATGAAAATTGATGAAAAAAAGATGAAAACGATTAAACATTGTAGAAATCTTGAACAATTTTAAAAGGAAGCCGTCTACTCATCTTAAAATAGCTACGGTGAAGTATAAAGCACCAATTGGTTATCAATGGACATTGATGATAAAAAGATGTAAACATTTAGACATTGTAGAAATCCCGAATTATTTTAAAAGGAAGCTGTCGACTCATCTTAAAATATCAAGGGTAAAGTATAAAATATTGCTTGGTTACAAATGAAAATCGATGAAAAAAAGATAAAAACGATTAAATATTGTAGAAATCCCGAACAATTTTAAAAGGAAGCTGTCTACTCATCTTAAAATATCTACGGTGAAGTATAAAGCACCAATTGGTTATCAATGAACATTTATGGAAAAATTATGAAAACGATTTAACATTGTTGCAATCCTGACGTATTTTACAAGGAAGCTGTCTACTCATCTTAAAATATCAAGGGTCAAGTCTAAAACATCTCTTGGTTACCAATGAACATTGATGAAAAAAAAGATGAAAACGATTAAACATTGTAGAAATCCCGACCTATTTTACAAGGAAGCTCTCTGGATTAAGAAAAATTTACAAAAAAGTTTTCATGTGTCGATCAGGAATTCTAGAGATACAGAAATATGGGAATTAATTAGAATTTTTTCACCTTTTTATGAGAAAAATTTGTAAACAACAGTAAGTTGGCATTTACAGTGGTGATGGTTTAATTATTATTAACAGTTATAACAGAACAACTGAAAAATTCAGAATGATAATTATTTTAAAAAACAGTTTAAAGACGATGAATTTAGGATCGAAATGAAGACAAAGGTGAAATATGCCAATTCTAATGATGTAAATTTTAATTTGAGAAAATAAAGAATCCCAGTCATATAAAAAGCCCATTATTGAAGTAATTTTATCAACTGGTATTATTATTTTCGTAAATTTATGAAAATACTTCTTAAAACTACCCAGACCCTTTTCGAACAAGTACGTAAATGTATCAGTCTTAGATTGTTTGAAAACTCGAGGAATAAAAAGAGTTTCAGACAAAAGTCGAATATCAAACAGCATTCAAACCAAGTGAACATTATGTCAAAGCTTTAATACTCAATGAAAATAACAACAATAATAAATATGAAATTATCATCATCATCATGTCCTGCTGGTAGCACAGATATCCCTGGCCCTCTCTCGCCACTTCTCCCTATCGTTCATCGCCTCTGGCAGGTATTCTGGGCTACATTCCGTATCCTCACATAGTTGCTGAATGTATGTTCGTGCTGGTCGTCCTGCTTTTGCTCGGCCATATGTGGGGGTCCATAAGAGTACATCACTTATGAGTTCGAAATATGAAATAAATAGTAGTATAATACGGTTTAACATCCTCCTTCAACAACGTAGATATAAAATAAAGGAGGAAAAGTTATTAAACTTATGAATGATTATTTTCCGCTAACAAAAAGGCTTAATTCAGCGGGATTACGATACAAATTAGATCTAGTTGTATGGATAATATACGCTGTATAAGTCCTATAATAGCCACTGTAGACTTAATAATTAAAGTGAAATTGCATTGAAGTAACCCAACCTATAATTATTAAAAAATATTTGTCTGTTTGAAGTGAAATTTTTTACTAATAATGTCATGCACTGGGCTATTATAAAAATGGAAATGGGCCTGATATTATATCAATAGGAACGACGAAACGAACAATTTAGAAGATATACAAAAATGCCTCACAAAACGATTCATGTGTCTGAAAAAAAGATTTTTCCTACAAGTGGACTTCTTGTTTAAAATGTTTTTCTACCAGTATTAAATTCACTGCAGGTGTCATGTTCATAAATATTCACAACACATTCTTTCTGGCTGCATATTCTATATAGAAAACCATAAAATAGAATTTGGTTTTGTAACAAGGCTACCCTTAATAACAAGTCTGGCAAGCAACCAGCTGAAGTGTATGACAGGAGGTGGATATGTGGTGACCAAAATTACTGCTAACTTTCAGATATTCAGAACAATTTTTGCAAGGTCTTTGTAAGAAATATCCAATGAATAGCTAATTAGTAACTATACCTATTACAAAGAATCAATTACTATTTCTTATTGGCCAGAAAACAGAGAAAAGTTACTATCAATCAAAAAGTGATTTCAACTTTTTGCTTGCCCAGTTGGCTGGGGCTGTAGAATACACCGACTGCTTCTCGGCAAGACCGCCCTAACGAGTGTCCTGGATATGACACTAAACAATCTGATGGTGAGGTTCCAGCAGTGCTGGTGCTTTGGGGAATGCGGAGTACCCCTTCATTACCATCGCTCCCAGGTCCACTCTGGCCCGGAGTGGTAGCACCTGATAGGGCCCTATCTATGGGTTAAATAGAACTAACAGCATTCTTATGCTAAACTGAATTGTTTGAGTAAACTGAATAGCTTGAAATAGAAATGTTTTTGACAATTAAACCGTACTTACATTTAAACTGTGTGCTTATGCTTAACTGAATTATTTCAAATAGAACTGTTTTTTGACATGAAAATTGTATTTACACTTGACTGAATTGTTACATATAACTTCTTGAATAGTTTGAAATAAATGTTTTTGACAATTAAACTGTACTTATGCTAAACTGAATTGTTTTAAAAAGAACAGATTATTTACATAAAAATGGATTTGGCGTTAAATAACCTACAAAGGTTGATATGCCATAAAACCCAACAAACCAACCAACAAACCAATCAACTTTTGCAAAGATACTTATCAATACACTATAAAAATGGTATAGAAAAATGATGTTTAGAAAAATTATGATTGAGAATATTCACGAGTCTTACTTCATGATCTTTGAGGGGTATCCTGGAGATATGAGGAGTGCAGAGTACCCCTTTATTGTCATTACGCTCAGGTTCACTGTGAACTGAATTTGTAATACCTGTTATCAGTCAAAAAGTTCGATTTAGAATTATTACTTTTCGATTGGACAGTTTGCAGAAAAACTTTTAAGAAACAGCTACACAAAAAAATTAGATAAAAGTGATTCCCTAAACAGTAACACTAAAATATTCCTAGATGCCGTTAAAATCAATCATTTTTTTCCCTTTTTATTGTGTACTTTGTCATAACTTTAGAGCATATTATTTGCCGTTACTTCACATAGTATGAATAAATACTTACGATGCATAAACTTTTCAGACAACTTCTAAGCATTTAATTGTAGTTCTTTATTTTCTTAAAAAACTCAATGATTCTTGAAAATATGTTTGACTGTGTACGCTCTATGCTTACACCGATATAATGCCTTTTGAAAACTAACTGAAAAGATATTTGTTAAATAATTTATGCCAGCCTTTTAATTTGACAAAATTAAACGATAAAACAGTAAAACGCCGACTAAACTATGGTGGATACTAATTTCTAGGAGGTGCCTGTGGTGTAATGGTTATCGTCGTAGGAAATGGACACGGCGACACGAGTTCAAATCCTGGACGAGACTGATTGCATTTCACATAGCACTAATACCCTTGGGAAAGGTATGAATCCAATTATTCTCCCTTCAGCTATGGGTAAATAGTAGGGCAGACTAGGTTCTTCAGCCTTGGAGAGGCAACTAGTCTAGAAGGAAAACTCTGAATTAAAACCTGTTAAACTCCGCTTAAAAAATTGACCTTGTGTCATATCCTGCCCGAGCGGTGGAGGTGCCCGTGGTGTAATGGTTATCGTCGTAGGAAATGGACATGGCGATACGAGTTCAAATCGTGGACGAGACTGATTGCATTTCACATAGCACTAATACCCTTGGGAAAGGTATGAATCCGATTATTCTCCCTCCAGCTACGGGTAAATAGTAGGGCAGACTAGGTTCTTCAGCCTTGGTAGGCCACAAGGACTTTCATTCATTTTTTATGTTTCTTTTGTGTGAAAGTTTTTCAGCACATCATTTAGATATTAACCCAATTTATTATGTAAAGCTTGCACCCTAAAAAAATCATACACATAAAAATAAAACTGAAACACAAACGAAATATGAGAAATAAAACTGCATCGCCAAAATCTATGCCGTTATAAAGAATAAAGATTAGAAAAAATTTCGGATTAACTTTATGTGACAAAATTCTTTACAATCCGATATTTTATACTAATTTGGCAGAATAAAAAGTTATATTTTCAATAAGCATAAAACGGTGTACTTTCTAACATCAATGAAAAGAAAGAAAATAAGTGTATATATACTTACCTCAATGTCTTCCGTAATAAACTTTAGACAACCCAACTTAAATCTAAAAGGGAAAACGATAAAAGCAGAAAATTATACCGTTTTTAATACTTTCGAGATTAAAATTTATTTTCAAAATAAGCCCCCCGAGTCAAGTATCAAACTCCACTTCCAGTCAAACACTTCAACTGCCGGCTTGCTCGGTCTGTTAAGACAGAAATCTTTGGATTTTAACCATTAAAAACAATCTCACTTGAAGCAATTATTCGAAGAAATAAAAATAATTTAAGAAAATCTCTGGGAAACTGGTATAAATAAATACGGTGAGAAATATACATTTTCACTATAATATTTTTCTTTGTTCGTAATGCTGGCTTTAACGTGACATTTTCAAATAGAATACCACTGTGCATGAATTGGTTGGTTTATTAATCGGTTGATTTTACAGCATGTATATTCTTGTTGGGTTATTTTGTGCCAAATTACGTACTCCTATGGACCCCCACATATGGCCGAGCAAAAGCAGGATGACTAGCTCGAACATACTTTCAGCAGCTATGTGAGGATACGGGATGTAGTCCTGAAGACCTGCCAGAGGCGATGAACGATAGAGAGAAGTGGCGAGAGAGGGTCAGGGATATCCGTGCTAGCGGTACGACATGATGATGATGATGATATACGGCACAAAAATATATCTTCAGAATCCATTTAAACTGGAGAATACTTTATTATTTCGAACAGATATATTTCACCTATAAACGGGAACGTGGCAGGTAATGCCTCTCCCGTTCAGAGTAGCTATATCTAATAGCAAGGAAACGTTGACTCCACACTTTTCAAAGTTCAAGAACTGAATTTTCGTCACAGCATGCAGCTTAACATCATACTGTGGACACACTTCTTTTTTTTTTGTGGGGAGGGAATATAATATCTATTCTAGCTCCTACCTCCCTGAGCAACGATTACCCAACCTATTTCGCCGATGAATTCACTAGTGTAACAAATCCTATCTATATTTGCTCCGATGTGTCCACGTGACAGAATAAGATATTCTCAGTAAATATCTGTTGTATTGTGGTAAGGAAAAGATACACAATAAAATAGTCAGTTGTTTATTAACTCAAGTGTTACAGTCCGATAAGTATTATAAGTCTCGCGCTGTTGGTGTTACGTCCGAAGTTGTTCTTACGACTGACCGACGTCCTTTTAAAGCTATCTCTCTGCTTCTGTCTCTGCTTCTGAAACACGGCGTCTTTATACTTCCACGATACCGGGAGTCACGTCGTACGAGCCACAATACAACAATAGCTATAACTTCAAAAGAAATATGTCGGGTTTTATCAAAAGTGTTTTATTGAACCTTTTACCCATACAAAAGAAGTGACACAAGGTCAATTTTTAAGCAGTATACAGCACATTTAGATTTAGAGTTTACTCGCTTTACCAAATCAAAAGTGACAAGTCTTTCTTACAATTTACTCATAGCAGATGAAAGAAGACACAGATTCATGTTATTCTTCAAGACATTAGCAAGATGAGACAGAATGCTTCTTAGTTACTCTAAATTTCTTTATTATGTAAAAATATCGCTAGTTTTATTCATGTTAATTATTCCTTTATTTCAGATTAAAGGATATTGTTTTTTTGTCTTCATTGTCCTAAAGAACAGGTAGGTATATACGAAAGCCATTTCGCAGGGATTCAATAAATGCACTCCTATGACGTTTTCCATTAAAAATATCCTTGACTCGACGCATCTTACTTCAAGTGAAATCAGTGATAACAGCATGTTCCATATTGGCCCAACATTATTCAGGAAAGATACTTTCTGAGACGGATATTCCACGATTCTAATGTATGTCATGGTTTCACATAAATAAATAAAATACACACAATGAGCAAATATCTTTTTTCTGTGAATTTTATATAAATGTTTGAGTTTATCTTTTAACAATAACCAATGTTATGACTAATACAGCTGTATATAATAAAAAAGAAATGCATATAGACTATGTTTGAATTGAAGATTAAACGAAAAGAAATAAGAAAGAAATGCACATAGACTATGTTTGAATTGAAGACAGAACCTAAAGAGGATAAGAAAATATAGATACTAGAATGCACATGAATTATTTGTATGGCTCTAACCAGATCTCCACGATTATACTCATGTTTCTATTTAGAATGGAGTTAAGGATTCTTATAATAATTTTATCTAAGCCAAAATACCAAGCTTTATTATTCCTGGTAGAACATTATACAATCAACAGAGATATTAATAGGTGTTATTTATTGCCAAACTCTACAGCATTGTCTCTTTGTCACCAAAGATATTAATATGTAACAATCAAAAAATTAGTACCTTTTTTATATATATTATTAAGATATTGTTTATTATTAAATTCAACGGTATTGAAACTCTCTAAATAAAAAAAATACAATTGTGTAACACTCCAAAAATAATTACACCTTTTATATGTATTATTAATTTATTATTTATTACCAAATTCTATAGCATTAAAATTCTCAAAACCAAAAATATGTGTAGCCGTTCCGAAATAAGTATACGTCTTATATATATATATTATAAAATAATATTTATGACCAAATACTTCAGTATTGAAACACTCTAAACCGAAAATAGGAATATGTAGCAGTCCAAAAATAAGTACTCCTTTCAAGTAGGCATTATTTATTATCAAACTCAACACCATTCAAATTCTGTTATAAAAATATGAACATATAGCAGTCCAAAAATAACTTAACTTCTGATATATATTAATAGATATCATTTATGACCAAATATTTCAGTATTGAAACACTCTATAACAAAAATAAGAATATGTAGCAGTCCAAAAATAAGTACACCTCTTATATATATTATTTGGTATTATTTATTACCAAACTCTACAGCATTGAAATACTCTAAACCAAAAATAGGAATATGTAGCAGTCCAAAAATAAGTACAACTCCTATATATATTATTAGTTATTATTTATTACCAATCTCTACACCACTGAAATTCTCTAAGCAAAAAATAGAAATATGAATCAGTTCAAAAATAAGCACACCGCTTATATATATTATTAGGTATTATTTATTACCAAACTCAACAGCATTAAATCTATCTAAATCCAAAATAGGAATATGTAGCAGTCCAAAAATAAGTACACTTCTTATGCAATTCTATTTTCTTTACTGTGTTATAATACTGTACAGTCTGGTAATGATTTTAAACTAATAACATCTACCTTTCTTGTATAATATTTCACAAAAAAGGATAAGAAATCTGGTATATTTGTTTTCAAAAAAATATTGATTTTTTGTTATAAAAACATTGTTAGTGATGTAATCTTTTATAGAGATATTGAACACACACTATTGTGCGTGTGTTTGCGTGTATGTGTGTGTGTGTGTGCTTACTGAAACGCTCTCATTCACACACGCATATACCAGGTGCATACGATAAGTTTCCAGACTGTTTTCGTATGGGCACTTTTATTGATAGTACACACATGAAACTCTACTCCCCTTCGAAGTAATCTCCTTCGGCTGCAATGCACCTGTTGTACCGTTCCAACAACTTTTGCAAGGCCCAATGGAAGTCCTCTTGTGTGAGCGTGTCAATGTCCCTCGTCACAGCCTTTTTCATCTCCTCAATTGTCTCATAACGACAGCCTCTGAGCTTAGGGAATAACCAAAAGTTACAAGGAGCAAGGTCTGGACAATAGGGAGGGTGAGGAACTGTCTTGATGCCCATCTTGGTCAAATAGTCTGTGACAAGGATGGAGTTGTTGATTGTTCTCTTGTTCTGGTAGAAATGCCACTGACCCGATTTGAAGAGTGCTGGCCTCTTCCCTAGGAATCTCTTCCTGAACTCCCTTAAAACCTCAACATAGTAGCCCTAACCCTAACGCTTTGGCTAATCAACTCTGGTGTATTGACTTTTTTACTCCTCCCACACCTCTAATCATCCCTCAAAGACTCCCTGCCTTCCTTGAATCTCTTATGCCACTCAAAAACTGACCCTCAATTCATGCAAGATGGTCGAAAACAGTCTGAAGCATTCCATATGTTTCTGTGGCATCATTTTTTTCCAAGTTTAAAACAGAATTTTATAGCATATCATTCTTCAGCGTTCTAAAATGTCAGATTACATTTTTGAAATTTACCAGCTGTGACAATCGGGCTTTAATAGGGTGTATTCCAATTGCTGCTGTAGCTGTTGATTTGAACCTGAAATCATAAAAATCGGTCAGTCATCTCATAAGATGTATAGCAATAACATAGTGAATTTTCTACGACAATTTTAAATGCCTGTACGAAAAAAGTCTGGAAACTTATCGTACTCACCACGTATATATATATATATATATATATATATATATATATATATATATATATATATATATATATAATTCACTGACGATTATATGTTTATGTATAAGGGTAAATGTGTCTTTATAAACACACAAATATATATATATATATATATATATATATATATATATATATATATATATATATAATGTCATAGGAAAAAGTATGAAGCCATATTTCTCCCCCAGCTATCGGTAAAATAGCAGAATAGTCTGGGCTCTCAAACCTTAGAAAGGCCACCGATCTATATTAAAAAAGTTAAAGTGTTGTATGAAAAATTTATGGCACATGGGTGTATTATTCATTTGTTATTAGTTTATCCAAAAGGTACAGCTTTTTCTGTACAGACTTTCACCACTCGTGACAAATTACCAATATAGGAAGTCAACTTATTCACCTCTTTAACTGATCAATTAGGTCCTTTTACGTCGACGTTGTCTTGAGAGTTTATCATATATATATACATATATAATGATACATGTGTGTGTGTGTGTGTGTGTGTGTGTGTGTGTGTGTGTGTGTGTGTGTGCATATACATTCATATATCATCATCATCATCATCATAATGTTGCGCTGCCAGTACAGATTCCCCTGATCCTCTCTCACCACTCGTCTCTATCGTCCATTGGTTCCCGGAGGTCCTCAGGGCTACACTCTGTATCCTCACAGAGCTGCTGTATGTAGGTTCGAGCTGGTCGCCTAACTTTTTCTCGGCTATGTGAAGGGGTCCATAGGAGTACATCCCTTATGAGCTCTTCCCTACTTCACCAGTAGTGTCCTGCATGTCTGGTTCGTCTAACTTTGATAGTTTTCATGATGGATGGTAGGTGACCGTATAGCTGCTGCTTTGTCGAATGTTGCCTCCAGGACTTGTTCAATATTGCTCGCAGCCTTCTTGTGTAATTGCCGTCAAGCCTTTTCTCCAAACGTTTACTTAGTGTCCATGTAGTGCATCCATATAGCAGTATCGCTATTTGGAAAAACTGCGTTTCATTTTATCTGTCAGGTCTGACTTCCATATGTCCGATAACGTATCGATAGCTGTTCATGCCTTTGCTAGTCGCGTATTAATGCCTGTCTCGGTTAATGAAACACTTCTTCCTCGGTAGATGAACTTCTCTTCTAGTTTCAGAAAACTACCATTTAGTGTGGAGATGTCGCATCTTTGATTAAAGCACACGTATTCCGTCTTGTCTGCGTTGAGATGGAGGCTTATGCCTGCAGCTGCTCGTTCCAGACTATGTAGCAAGCATTCAGCTTGGACCTGTGTATTTGTCAGAAGCGCTATGGCATTGGCGTAGTCTGCGTCAGTAATTGCTTGTGCGGGGAATCTTTTTCTAAGCACGTAGTCTAGGCAGATGATAAAACAGATGGTGCTAATCTATCTCCTTGCAGCTCACCTGCCACAATGGTGAAGTATTCAATATATATATATATATATATATATATATATATATATATATATTCATATGTGTGTGAGTATGTGCACACGTCTATGCATGTATCTGTGCATGTGTGTGTGTGTTTTTATGTGTGCGCGTGTATGTGTGTAGATGGATATATTATACAGCCCACGATCAGAAAAAATATCTTAAATAAGAAATATTAAGATAAAAAGAAATACTTAAAACTATCTTGGCTCAATCAACGATGTTATATGACTGCACAGAAATTTACTTCAAAAGCTTTTCCGATTTTCCAATCGAAAAGCTAATTTTATAGGTTAGAACGTCATTAAAGTAAGTGCAATTTATTTTTGGTCTAATCAAATTTTATTTCGTGATTATATATATATATATATATATATATATATATATATATATATATATATATATATATATATATATATATATATATATATATATATATATATATAGATTTGAACTCGAGTCACAAAGTCAATTTCTCAAGCTGTTAACCCTTATATCACAAGTGCTTTCTTTATACATATATATATATATATATATATATATATATATATATATATATATATATTATTCTGTTTTCTTTTCCCGGAATAGCAGTAATTCTCCGTTAAAATCGCCATCTGATGATACAATTCGTACGAATGAATTGTTAAAATAAATTCATAATGGTTTAAATCTGTTGAGTTTTATTTGACATTACTAGATAGCGTGTTCGTCAATGGTCCGGAAGACCTGCATTGAATCCCAGGTCAAGTCATACAAAAGACAAAAAATGCTACTTAATGCCTCCTTGCTTTAAAATCAGCATTACAATGTACGGATCACAGGCAGGTGAAGTAATCCAGAGAAGAAGTAGCGTGCGTCCTCGGTGTTGCATCTATTGAAAATGGGACCTTCAGGTCACCCTCGACTACGGTCACCAACTTATATATATATATATATATATATATTGTGATCCAAAGACAGACAATTTCGTAGTATCACAACTCTTCAGTGTGGCTAGATACGTAGGACGCTTGAAGCTGGGATCGAAACCCGCCCACCTTTACGTTAGACTATAATATATATATATATATATATATATATATATATATATATATATATATATATATATATATTGTTACGGCCTTCCCGTTCTTGATGGAGAGGGTGACATACCTAGTCCTTGCTGGGAAAAACAATCACCCTGGTGGTATCAGCTCAGACGAACAAAAAGATTTTACGGGTCGTCACTCCGCCGCGAACACAGGTGGAAGGAACAACAGACCCAACACACCGCAACAAAACGAATTAACTTGTAGGTCATTCCACTTCAGCACTGACAAACCCTCCGCACGGGACACAATCATCCCAAAGAAAATCAGAAAAGTAACAATTCAACATCAACGGAGGAGGGGCAAAAATCGCCAAACACACGCGGAAACCAACTGAAAGACAGATAAGGCAAAAAGAAAGTACCAACCACTATCTTCCCTTTTCAGAGGTTACAAAACTTTCTCTTTAAGTGAGAGCCAAACGCAGAAGATAGTCCAATCTCGACTGATTTATGCACACCAAACCTTGTTGCAATTTGTTTTTTTAAGCTGGTGCCCAACTTCCGATTCTCTCCGTCTTCGCTCCAACTCGGGACACTCCGGCTCTCTCCGCCTTCTTCTTCCCCGCGCGAGAAAAGTATGCGCGGGTGTGAGATAGAAAAAAAAATCAAACACGAGAGATTCAGGTAGGGGAGGGTCGTAACAATATAGTGAGGTGCATATGAAATATTTACCATGAGGTATTGTGTCAACCTAGTGTCTTGCTGTCTCAAACTATTTATATTTATCCTTTACAAATCCTAACCCCCAAGACCACGCATCTCACCCAACTCAAGTGTATTGGCTGAAAAATACTTGACAATGTAAAATGTTGTAAACTATTATTTACAAGCCTTGGCTGTATAGCATTTGAGAAATAGGAATTTCCCGGCTGAAATTCAAGCTGCCTGACTATATTTACTTTTAGAAGCGCTCATGTTGTAACAGTTATCCTCTTAGATAATGGACGGAGTGACCCGAGTCCAAATCCTGAACGAGGTTATTTGTATTTCACACAGAGCTAACCCTTGGGAAAGATATGAACCCAGCTATTCTCCCTTCAGCTATGGGTAAATAGTAGGATAGACTGTACTCTTTAACCTTGGTTAGGCAACCGGTTTAGGAGAAGAAAACACCGAATTACAGCCAGTTGTTCCACGCATAAAATTTAATTTTGTGACGTATCCTATGAGGGGCTGGGTAAATACATCATTCTAAGAAGCGGCTCAAATACTGGCAGTTCCGATTCAAAGAATTAAGACTTTTCATATAAATCTATGTTTACATATCAATATAATTCTGTTTTAATCCATTCATATTCATACTTTTTCTGTTCTATCCATTTTCGTATCGACACACATCCTATG
>CAUZXS010006032.1:35000-61296 GCA_963585895.1 Sepioteuthis lessoniana
AAAACTATCCATCATTCTCATAATTTTATTCCTCAGTCAACATAGTCTGAGTCCAAAGCAATAAAATATATTTTCTGTCTAAATCTCTGAGATGAGAAATTATCATTATTATTCATTGATGTGCTCAGACTAGTGTCCCTTTTTTTTTTTTGGTTTTTGAAGAAGGCCGAAGTTACATAATTACAAACAAATGTAATAATATGTGAGTGTGAGAACGTGTGGGCAGCATTTTCTTTTTAAAGTATGTTTGATTAAATAGGACTGACACTTCCTGTCTGCCTATTTTTTCTTTCGTTTAAGTCTTCTGGATCGAGTGAATCCTAGAAGGCGTGGTATTTTTCCCAACAACTTTCAGCCCTAACTGGAGCTATCTTCGAGGGAACAAATAATGAAATTACTAACACAATGACGATTCATATACATTTATGTAGAGAATAGGAGAAATTTATGGAAGAAAATAATTTTACTAAAGATAAAAGGAAGAATTGTCAGGAAAAGTATAAAAGTCATTTTTGAATGTGGCTGATATATTCGAAGTTGATATTGTTTAGGAAAGGTGTGTTAATCTTTATATAGAGAAATTCAAGAATTTAGAGTTTAACATGCTTTTTAACTAGATACTATAGTATAGTGAGTGTTTTTTTTTTCTGTTTCGTGATCTTTAATTAATACGAGACACATATTAAATTGTATTAGATTAGGTAATTCATTTTAACATTTATATAAAGAATTAATAACAATCCTTCTCCATAAGAAATTGCAGTTACCTTTCCCGCTGTATGGGAGGGAGTTGTCGTGGTGCGGTGGCTGACGTGACGGATGGTGGTATCTTCGTAATCAAGTTCAAACTCTAATCGTACAAATACCCTTAGGAAAGGTATTAATCTTTTTATCCCTTCTGCTTTGGATTAAATAGTACCACTACTATTCTTCAACAAGAGTGGCTTTTATACTGAATAACCCACGAAAGTTTATATGGCATTAAAGAAAAACAAAAAACAACTTTCTTTCTGACTTATATGAGTATTGTTTAGTTTCTACTTTTTTAAACCAACATTTTCATTTACAGTAAAGGCGATAATCGGATTGAAATCGAGCTAAATTATGTCACAAATCATACCCCCAGAAATTCTATATTGAAGATAATTTGTTAAATCATTTTAAATACATAATTAATCGTTATTATTATTTTGAAATTATTTTAAAATTACTTTGTTGGTGTGTTTATCATTGAAATAGTATTACACATAATATTCACTTCTTGTGCTATATAAATAGAAACAATGCCCGAATACAATGTGTAGATTGTTATATGATAAATTGTATGAAAGCTGGTAAAACAATTTTCTGAAAAGTTAAATTGATAGTAAAAGAAAATATAAAGTATCAAATCAAAAAAGCAAATAAATAATAACGGTATTTACTGTATCCATACTAAAGTCTCAATTATCTTGGAAGAGTGTGAAATAGGACATATCATTTAACATTTCTATCATAATTTGATTTTTCGTCTAAAAAACATATAATTTATGGCGCTAAATCTTATTCATAGTCCTAACAATAAAATTATACAGAGAGTTTATAGAATACTGGATATATGAAGAATGATTTTATAACATAAAAAAGAAATGAATACTGCAATAAAATCAACAAAAAAGAAAAACAAGTCTGAAATTATTATCATAATTATCATACGAGTCTTTCACACCAACCTTCGCAGACGGTTTTTTTTTTTTACTGTTTTAGCACATATTTCCTCAAGAACTAGGATGAGAGAAGATAGGGATTATATATATTCTATATTCTAATTATACTTTCGAGTGTTAATTTTCCCAATAATATTGACAGTACTTTCCTGTGGAAATGAGCTGTTTCGCTTAGTGCAGTTTTTGTATTTCATAGAGGCTGGGATTGCCTGGTATTTTGTTAATGCGTTTATCTCTTCTTTTCTTAATCATACTCAGAGCTCTCAATATTGCAGGCTCAGTGACAATTTAAGCTGCTACATTTTTTAAAATTTCTATTTCCAGGTTTTAGTATTTACTTATTTCATGATACTCTTTAACTAATATGTTATTATCTGTTAGTATTGAAATATCAATTAGAAGGCATTTTTTTTTCTTTTATAGTCGTTTATCGCTATAACTTGACTTTATTTTTAGATCAGTTTTATTATTATTGTACGTTCATACCAGCGATCGCTCATGGTCTTTCGCTGGAATCTGAGACAGCAAGTCTATTCAAGTCTCCAGAACTTTTCTCAGTTCTCTGACCGATCTCAACAATGTAGCAGTTTAGATGGTCTCAGCTTGTTTTCCAATTTCCAACTCTTCCGGCTCCCTTACAAAGCCTTTGGGGATCGGTTCAATCCCACCAATTACAATTGGTATTACTGTCACTTTCATGTTCCTTAGCTTTTTCACTTCTTTTTTTTTTTTTTTTTTTTTCATTCCTCTTTCACGGTGAAGGTATTTATATATTTTGCTTTTTGTTTTTTTTATTTTTCTCTCTTATTTCTTTTCGTTGTTGTTGCTTTTCTTTACTTTTTCTCTGCGGGCTGCTGGAACAGTGATGTCTACTAAATGACAAGATCTCTTCTTTTTGTTTACTAAACCGCGATCGGTTTTTTTCTGGTTGAATAGGGGGATCTGTTTGTATCGTATTTTCAAGTACAGATTTTGGTCTGTGCCCATATCATTGTGAGATTTGGAGGATCCCGTGAGGTTATCGTCGTAGGAAATGGATACGGCGACACGAGTTCAAATCCTGGACGAAGCTGATTGCATTTTACATTGGACTAATACCCTTGGGAAAGCTATGAATCCCATTATTCCTCCTCCATCGATGGCTAAAAAGTAGGCCAGACTGGTTTCTTGAGGCTTGGTTAGGCTACCAGTCTTGGAAAAGGAAAACTTTGAATTCAAACCTGTTAAACTCCGATAGAATATTGACCTTATGTCACATCCCGACGGTGCGGAGGGGTTGGGTAAATACAGGTATGGTGAAAATCGGATAAGGAATAATACAGGTATTATGACTAACAGTCAATTTTACCAACTGACTTGTATCTGGGGAATACTTCATTGAAGTTTTTCTCTTCAAACAACAGGTAACAAGTTGATCGGAGATACATTAGCCAGGAATGTTTCATGACAGGATTTTTTATGGAGCCGCTTGGATGGTTAAAGGGCTCCGACAATAGGTGAATGGATGAAGGGGGTCATTATTCGATCTTCTCTTGCCGAAGTTTTTCTGGGTCTGCCGGTTTTAAAAGCACTAACTATTTTGCCAGTATCATTGTAGGATTTAACAACCCTGCCTACAACACTCTTGGAACGTTTCACTTTCTCTGAAATCTCTCTAATGGTGTGCTTTTCCTTGTGTAGCTTCACAATAGCTTGTCTCACAGAGTAATCAAGTTTTTGGCGTTTCGCCATGGTGCTGGCTGATGCAACGTTTACAAATGACTAAGTAAGACTTATTCTTTAGAGGAAATCAGAAAATTTGAATATAGCATACTGTTTACATTGTTTTTCTCAATTTTGTCCCTTACTTTTGGACGTTCCAAATTTGAAAATGAATAAATAATTGTTATAATTCTTTTTTTATCCTATTCAAATGATTCAAATTTTAGTATGTTATCATGGATAATAACGACTACCAGTTGTCAAAATTTCAGCTTTTCACAGTTGTTATTTCTAACAAATTTTAGGTTTTAAAATTTTGTCCCTTAGTTTTGGACGCTACTGTATATATATATATATATATATATATATATATATATATATATATATATATACCCAGCCCCTCTGACATGAGCAAGATGCGACGCAAGATTGGTTTTTAAGCGGAGTTTAAAATGTTGAAATTAAATGTTTTTCGACAGGTTGCTATACTGAGGTTAAAGAGTCCCGTTTGCTCAACAACTTAACCATGGCTGGAAGGAGACTAATTGAATTCAGACATTTCTCAAGAATATTAGCGCTATGCGAAATGAAAAGAATTTTGTCCAGTATTTGAATTTTGGTCGATGTGTCCATTTCCCAAGACGATAACCATTACACAACGAGTGCCTCTACACACATATCCACGCATACACACACACGCATATATATATATATATATATATATATATATATATATATATATATATATATATATATATTGGAAGTGCCAGTGGTGTAATAGTTATCGTTGTAGGAAATGAACACGGCGACACGAGTTCAAATCCTGGGCGAGACTGATTGCGTTTCACATAGCATTACTCTTGGGAATGGTATGAATCCAATTATTCTCCCTCCAGCTATGGGTAAAATTGTCGGACAGACTGAGTTCTTCAGCCTTGGTGAGGCAACTAGTCTAGGAGAAGGAAAAATCTGAATTCAAATCTGTTAAACTCCGCTTAAAAAATTGACCTTGTGTCATATCATGGCCGAGCGGACGGGCTCGGTATATATATATATATACAACCTATATATATATATATATATATATATATATATATATATATATAGGTTGTATTTATCTGTATACGTGCCTGTTTTTCACTAAAAGAACCTACGAACGCAGAGTTTTGACCAATAAGTCTGTAGACTGATATACAACAACTGACTTAATCTTTAACTGGAATTTTTAATGTATTTAGTTTAATTTCTTTGTTTAATGGTATATCATCAATCTTTCTTGGTTATTTAAGCTATAACTGTGGTTTTAATGTACAATGTTCGATATAAATGGTGATTGTGTTCAAAGCAACACAGTAAAAACTTTTTTCAGAACATCAGAAAATGTTTTTCAAATGATTTTATTCTGTTTTGGGGGATCTCTAGGGCGTTGAGGCTAACGTGCTTAAATGCAACATCGTAGTAAGCGAGTTCAAACTCCCGTCGCACTATTGAATTTATCTAAGACTAAGGTTCTTAAGAAAAGTATGAATCCTCTTAATTCCCACCCCATCTAAGGAGTTAAATATTCCCAGTACTATTTTTCTATAAGAGCGACTTTGATATTAAGTAACTCGGGAAGGTTGTTGTGCCATTGAACAAACTAAACCATCATTCAATATTGTTTTAGACGATGTAATTTTCTAAAATACTGTTAAATTCATACTGTCATGTCCACAAATTTTTCTTCAAATTATGGATAAAGGGTTTCTACTGTATTTATTTATTCATTCATTTATTTATTCATTTATTTATTTATTCATTTATTATCTTATGGAAGTTTTGGTTTAAGCGAAATTACAGGGTAGGAAATAACATTGAAAAATATTTGCTACGTAAAATTAATGTTTCTTATAGAGGGGGAGTTGATTTTAATATTTTTTCATAATGCTTTGAATATATGGACGTAATAATATATAAATATATTGCGTTACTTATTCATATTAGATACTTACTTATAAATGCGGAAAGCATGAAACTCAGGGTCATAGACACCAACATGATATATATATATATATATATATATATATATATATATATATATATAGTCATCGACAGACTATTTCGTTGTATCATAACTCTTCAGTGTGGCTAGACACGTGAGACGCTCCAAGTGATCTTGTAAGAACCGTTAACTGACACACTCTTATAAGTTAGATTTAATCAGTAGTGTTCAATGTAATGTTATGAGGACAAATAAGGAAATACATCACGTTGAAAAGTAGATATTATGTACAATAAACGCTCAGTTTATTATTAGGATATGGACCGACAAATCTATAAGATTGATTATTAGAATGGTATAAAAACTTTCCATTTGTCACACGTTTACAATAAATATGATGCCAAGTTGAATTTTCGAAAAGGTTACAATTTATTTACACAGAAATATTACCTCCTTTCTTTGCCAAAGGATTTTTAGTAATGACAGGTAAATGGTAACAACATAGTAACAGGGCTTTGTATAAAATAAAAAGGCGCAAAGACGTAATTTTCTTTCCTCGCTGATTGACCTAGAGGCAATGAACTATCGCGTCATACAGAGACATGGACACTCCTCGAAGCGCATTGAGCATTACTGAGCAAAATAGTTCAAAGCATACCATGCCCTGAAATTAATGTAATATTTGCTTATTCTTCAGAGGAAATTACAATCATAATTCCTCAGTAACCTCGGCAAGGATATAGCTAAGTACATTTTTGAGCTACTTTCTCCTAAGATATCTAAGCTGAAATAGGTGGCGCATTCAATGAGTTTCCAGAGTTTTTTGTACAGACATTTAAAATTGTCGTAGACTCTCGAAAATTCACTATGTTATTGCTATACATCTCATGAGATGACTGACTATTTTTTATGATTTCAGGTTCAAATGAACTGCTACAGCAGGAATTAGAATACACCCTACGAAAGCCTGATAGTCATAACTGGTGAATTTCAAAAATGCAATCTGGACGTGAGGACACTTTAGAAGAACGATATGCAATAAAATCGTGTTTTAATATTGGAAAAAAATGCCAGAGAAACGTATGGAATGCTTCAGACTGCTTTTGAAGCATCTTGCATGAATCGAGCATGAGTTTTTGAATGGCATAAGAGATTCAAAGAAGGCAGGAAGTCGGTGAGGGATGATGAGAGGTGTGGGAGGAGTAAGGAAGTCAATACACCAGAGTTGATTGGCCAAAGCGTTAGGGTTACTATATTGAGGTTTTAAGGGAGTTCAGCAAGAGATTCCGTCGGAAGAAGCCAGCACTCTTCAAATCATGTCAGTGGCATTTTCCCCCAGGACAATGCACCAGTCCACAACTCTATCCTTGTCACAGACTATTTGACCAAGATGAGCATCAAGCTAGTTCCTCACCCTCCTTATTGTCCAGACCTTACTTCTTGTGACTTTTGGTTATTCCCTAAGCTCATACGCTGTCGTTAGGAGACAATTGAGGAGATGAAAGAGGCTGCGACGAAGGTCATTGACATGCTCACATAAGAGGACTTCCATGGGGCCTTGCAGAAGTTGTTAGAACGGTACAACAGGTGCATTGCAGCCGGAGGAGATTACTTCGAAGGGAACTTGAGTTTCATGTGTGTACTGTCAATAAAAGTGCCCATAAGAAAAAAAGTCTGGAAACTTACTTAATGATCCTCGTAAGAGTTTCGAGAAGATTTCGAGACTGCCAGGACAGATATTTTTTACGTAAAAAAATGTTGCATTTTCTTAATGATTTTTAATTCGCCATTTTTTATCTAGCAAATTAAATATTTTATGCATTATTCCATGTTCTATTTTTAAATTGACAATAAATACACTATGGGATTATTTTCTATTTTTATTAATCAATTATAGAAGAAATATTAAAATATGTTAATCTTTCGTTCTTCGTGTTAGAACTCTAAGACAATGTTTGGAGAAAAATCTAAATGAAAATGACATAAGGATACTACATTCTGTTTTTAGCAAATCCTGAAAGTAGCACCCAACAAAATGACAGGTGTACGGCCACTTACCTCCAATCTCAGTGGCCATAAAACATAAAAAAAGATAAAACATGCTTGGCACTGCTGAAGACGTAAGGACTGCAAACTCTGTGTGGACACTGGATATCGTCTCGAAGATCTACCAAGAACAATGGCTTATAAGAATTGAAACAGCCAAGGGAATCCATACTCTCGATTGTCACTTGATGAAGATGATGATCTTTTTCTTTTTTCTTTTTTTTTTTTTGCTATGAAGAAAATTTCCTCTGAATAGAACACCGTAGCATAAAAATCTTTTATACATTAATTTTTTTATTTTATTTTCATTTTAGGCTTTTTTTACAAGTCGCTTCGAAGTAATTCACATCTAATTTTTTTCATCTTCTTTTAAATAGCGAACATGAAGAAGTTGCATTATTAAATAAAGGAGAAAATTTAATCCTTGATTTCTACTCTTCACCTTATCACAAAATGGATCATTGACTTTTAATAGGAAACTGAAATAGCAATCAGAAAAGATCTCATCAAATTCCATTCGCAATATACATTTCTAATCTTTTCTAAATCTGTATTATCTTCTGCTCATTCGTATAGTTGTTCTATTTTATTCTTTATTTATTTATTTATTTATTTATTTCAACTCTTAATTTCTTTCTTTCTTTCTTTCTTTCTTTCTTTCTTTCTTTCTTTCAACCCTTTCTTTCTTACTTTCATACTTTCTTTCCACCTTTTCTTCTCTCTTTTTTCTTTCTTTCTTTCCACTCTTAATTTCTTTCTTTCTTTCTTTCTTTCTTTCTTTCTTTCCACTCTTAATTTCTTTTTTTCTTTCTTTCTTTCCACTCTTAATTTCTTTCTTTCTTTCTTTCTTTCTTTCTACTCTTAATTTCTTTCTTTCTTTCTTTCTTTCCACTCTTAATTTCTTTCTTTCTTTCTTTCTTTCTTTCTACTCTTAATTTCTTTCTTTCTTTCTTTCTTTCTTTCCACTCTTAATTTCTTTCTTTCTTTCTTTCTACTCTTAATTTCTTTCTTTCTTTCTTTCTTTCTTTCTTTCCACTTTTAATTTCTTTCTTTCTTTCTTTCTTTCTTTCTTTCTTTCTTTCTACTCTTAATTTCTTTCTTTCTTTCTTTATTTATTTACTTATTTATTTCAACCCTTAATTTCTTTCTTTCTTTCTTTCTTTCTTTCTTTATTTATTTATTTATTTATTTATTTCAACTCTTTCTTTCTTTCTTTCTTTCTTTCTTTCCAATCTTTCTTTCTTTCTTTCTTTCTTTCTTTCTTTCCACTCTTAATTTCTTTTTTTTTCTTTCTTTCTTTCTTTCTTTATTTATTTATTTATTTATATATTTCTACTCTTAATTTCTTTCTTTCTTTCTTTCCTATCTTTCTTTCTTTCTTTCTTTCCACTCTTTCTTTCTTTCTTTCTTTCTTTCCATTCTTAATTTCTTTCTTTCTTTCTTTCTTTCTTTCCACTCTTAATTTCTTTCTACCTTTCCACTCTTTCTTTCTTTCTTTCTTTCTTTCTTTCTTTCTTTCTACTCCTTATTTCTTTCTTTCTTTCCGCTCTAAATTTCTTTCTTTTTTTGTTCTTTCTTTCCTCCGTTTTTCTTTTTTCTTTCTTTCTTTCTTTCTTTCTTTCTTTCTTTCTTTCCGTTTTTCATTTACAAGTCTCTTTTTCTTTGTCTCTTTTACCAGTCCATCATTTTTCTTTCCTCTCTGTTTGTTTGTTTTTTTGTTTATTTGTTTCTTTCTTTCTTTCTTGTTCCATCCTTTCATTCATTTTCCTATCCTTTTCTTAGTCTCTTTCTTTCTCCTCTTTCTTACTTTCTTCTATAATTATTTCATTTCCCCATTCTTCTTTTATCAATCTATCTATTTATTTTCATTTTTTCTTTTTCTTTTTCTTTTATCCACTCTTTTGACTTCCATCTTTTCATTCTTCCACTCTCTTTGATTTTCTTACTTTCTTCTTTCCTTTATTTCTGCTTTTTTTCTTTTTTCTCTCTGGGTAATTTTATTCTTCCATGCTTGTTTTATTAATTCATATATTTATCGACGAATTTTCATTTTTCTTCCTTCATTTCTTTTTTCTTTCTTTTTTTCTTTCTTTTTTCTTTCTTTCTTTCTTTCCCCTTTACTCTTTCGTACCCTTTACTTTCTTTCTTTCTTTCAAGAAGGTATTCCCTTGCTCTTTCTATTTTTTCTTCCTCTTTGTATAATCCTTCTCGATGACTACCTCTTCTGTCTATTTCGAATCCTTCGTTCTTTCTTTCTTTCTTTCTTTCTTTCTTTCTTTCTTTCTTTCTTTCTTTCTTTCTTTCTCTTTGTAGAATCTATTTTAATGACTATATTCCCCTTCTGTTTCATAGGCCTCTTTCTTTCTTTCTTTCTTTATTTCTTTCTTTCTTTCTTTCTTGCTTTCTTTTCATCAAATCTTTTACTCCAATTTCGTTAATCGTTCATTTTGATTTACTTTTGTTATTTGTGGATTTATTTTAAGCTTTGCTTAATTTTCTTCAGTTTTTAAATTAGATATTTAATCCCACACGTGTGCTCATATGGATGTCTATACGGATTACAACACAAAATATTATACACCTATAGAGCGTCTCAACAGCATTAAGTGTCAAATTATCTTTCTGATAATTAAACACACCCAAAACAAATAGGGATTCTAATAAACGGTAATTTATGTATTTCCTAAAATCCCCTACCAGAGAAAAAAAGTCAGATTACTTAGCAAATGTATGCACGATTTATCAATTTATAACTTTCATATACTGTATTCATAAGGTTGATGATGCCTCAGGTATCAAGCAATAAACCTGACCTAACTCATTTTAGACGAGGAAGTAGGTACTGCCTTGGGGAACAGCTGCTTAATGTCAAGCTTCAATATAACGAAGAGATACGGAGGTATTTTTCAAGTCACTTAGCGCTAATACCCTTGAGAAAGGTATGAACCCAACTATTCTACTATTACCTATTGATAAGCAGAAGGACAGGTAGATTTTTTTTCGATTTGTAATGGCAATCTAACAAGGCGAAAGAAGATTTGGAATCTAAAACAGTAGTTATCTGCTGAAAAATAAACCTTGACTCATTTCCTGTTTGTGAGGGAAAGGTTTAGTAAATTTATATAAGTGCGAATATAAAATATGATAAACTTGAGTTACACAGTACATGCTTTGATATATGCATATGTTTAAGAAAACTTTTTAAAACCCTTGTTATATATATGTATATATATATATATATATATATATATATATATATATATATATATATATGTGTGTGTGTGTGTGTGTGTGTGTGTGTGTGTGTGTGTGTGTGTGTGTGTGTGTGTGTGTGTAAATATTAGACAAATGTTTACAGCTGTGCTATATATATATATATATTTGGAAAATAGAATTGCCACACTTTAAAAATCTTCATTTACCCAAGATGTATGTATATATTTGAAAAACAATTTTAAACATGCCCATTGGCCTAACGAGGAGAATGTTTGCCAATGGTCCAGGAGACCGGAGTTCAATCTGGTCGAGTCATACAAAAGGTACAAAAAATAGTACTTGATGCCGCCTTGCTTAACAATCAGCACTATAAGGTGAGGATCACGGGTAAAGTGGAGCAATCCTGGAAATGGAGTAGCGCCCTCCCGAACACTTCGGTGTGGTTGTTGTTGAAAAGGGAACCTTCGAGTCACCCTCGATTAAGTTCGCGAACTTTACTTATAAATATGTATATACATATGTGTTTGTGTGTGTACGCGCGCGTGCACTGACGAAAAATAACATTGCTACACTTTAAAAATGTGTCTTCAGTTACACAAGATGTAACATCAGACTATAGCAAGTAATCACATAGATTAGGTAACAGGTTACCAAATAAGGGTTTTATCAACGGTACCCATACCAGACGCTTTAACAAGGTCAAAATCAAATCTGGTTTCAAATTGTTGTAATTTAAGTTTTCGTCAGTATAAACGCGTGCATGCACTCGCATATACACACACACGGATTTACACACACACACACTCACACACACACTCACATATATATATATATATATATATATATATATATATATATATATATATATATATATATAAATGAATAGTAAAAATGTTTTGCAAAAAAAAAGTTTTGTCTATACAATGAAGAAACACTGAAGTTCGTAAATATACACTTTAATATTGATTATTATTTTTAGTTTGATCGATATGACAATTTAAAATGGTCACGGATTTTTCTTTTCACTACACAATACACACACACACACACATACACACACATATATAATTTTAGCGCAAATAATTTTTTTGGAGGGGAAACCACATGCTAGTAGTATTTGCCCCATTTTCCTCGGTGTATAGAAACATTCCTTGGAGAAATCTAAGAATAGTAGTGTTTCGTCGAAATCCTTTGCCCGTTCTCCCATTATTTGAAACATTGTTTGAATCAGTAAGTTTGTGGAACTAATTCTTCAAAAGCAGTTCTGATTTTTCCGAAGAATTTTCTCGATCTCAGGTCGGATATGATTAAGAAGCCGGACATTAAAAACCTTAACAGCTATAGCAGTTATTCCACTGCATTTATTAGTGATTTTATGATCGTCTTTCTAGGAGAAGGGATGAATGTAAATGTTCCTCAATTTCTCTATTGTGTTGTGATTATAGACACCGTTACATAATTGGAGAAGCTTGAAGCCAACCAAACTTCAGAGGGTATTTCCTCAAAGCCTTATCCTTTTCTGGTTTTTTTTTTTTTGTTGTTGTTGTTTTTTTTTAACTGCGTCAAGTTCTTAATCCGTAAACTATCCTAGTCTAATATCTAGTTGGAAATAAAAATTTATTTTGTATATGCTTGTCAGGGATTTTAGTTGGGTGTTCCGAGAAGATTCTTGAAGTGTTCTTTCCACCTTTCCAGTCTTTCTTCCTGGGTGGCAGTTTTTAGTTTTGCTCTCGAAGTACACTTCTTTCCGCACACAAATACACCACACCAACAAGAATCCCTACTGCATAGAATAGAGCAAGCAACATAAGGTATTGGCTTCTATATGAACACAAATAAAACAGAGTACATGTATTTTAAACGAAAAAGACCCACCTACTCTCTACGTGACAAGCCTCTAAAATTAGTTGCCCAATTCATATACCTTGACAGCAACATCTAGTCAACTGAAAGCGGTGTCAACATGCACCTAGCGAAGGCGTGAAATGCTACAGACAGATTAGTGATCATATTGAAATCTTATCTATCGAATAAAATAAAACACGATTTCTCACAAACTGTGTTCGTATCACTATATAAATACACCACGTAGATGCTAACAAAACACAAATAGAAAAAGAAAAACTGAAACAACATAAGAATGCTGCGCATTGTCTCAAACAAATCCTTGAAGCAATATCCTACCAATCAACATCTTTACGGCCAACTGCCTCCCATTTCCCAAAGTATACAAGTAAAATGAACAAAACATGTGGGGCACTGCTTGAGAAGCAAAGATGAACTAATAAGTGACTCTCTCTTATGGACTTCTACACATGGATATGCCAGTGTTGATCGACTAGCAATGACTTATTGATATCATCTTTGTAGGAACACAGGATGCAGTCTAGAAAATCTGCCCCGAGTAATGGATGTTAATAAAGAACAAAATATTACCACTAAACCCGTTGTAAGTGTTTGATTTATCCATTTTTTCACTTATTTTTATCAGATTCAGCAAAATCTAACATTTCTCGATATATATATGTATATATATGTGTGTATAAAGTTGGCAACCTTTTGTCGAAGGTGACCCGAAAGCTCCCTTTTCAATAGCTGCTACTATACTGGTGTGTAGAGGAGGGCATAAGTCCTTTCCCTGGATTGCTCCACTTTACCCTTGACACGTACCTTATAATGCTGTGTGTTAAGCAAGGAGTTATCAAGTACCATGTTTTGAAATTTTGGTATGACTCGACCTGGGATATATATATATATATGTATATATATATATATATATATATATATATATATATATATATATATATTATAATGGTTATCTTCGTTGAAAAATGGATACGGTGACCCGAGTTCAGATCCCCGACAAATCTTGCATTTCATATAATCTAGGCAAAAGATATACATCCAACAATTCTCCCTCCACCTATGGGTCAATACAGGGCAAGTTGGACTCTAATTTTTGTATGACAACCAATCTAAGAGAAGAGAATTTCTAAACTCCATCCTGTTAAACACCGCTTAAAAACGACCTAATGTCACATTCTGCCTGTGCAGAGGCATTGGTATAAATGTATATAGAGAGAAGGTAAGTGTGCGTGAGAGAAAGCGAGAGAGAGTGAGTGAGTGAGAGAGAAAGAGAGAGAGAGAGAGAGAGAGGCAAAGAAAGAAAGAAAGAAAGAAAGAACAAGAATGTACACGTGTGTGTCTGTGTGTGTGTGGTTTATGTGTATACAGCTGTATCGATACATTATGTGCACACACACAAGCACACACACACACACAAACTCAAACTCACTCACTCAAACACACACACACACAGACATATATATATATATATATATACGAGGACCGGTGTAATAGGGTTTTCAGTAATATTACACAATGCAAAACATCATTATTCTATAGTTAATTGGATTTTTTTTTTTTCAAATAACCTTTCGGCTAAGTTAAATGAATATTTAGAACCCCGTGAGCAATGTCGTGCAAACGTAACGCGTGTTTCTTTATTGTGAAAGGATTGTACAAAACAGAAATCAAACGTGAGACATTCGGACGCTTTAGAGAACACTTCAATCTGTCAATAACATGAGATACAGAAGCTAGCATCGTCATTTTTTTTTACTTTGACAAGACTATAACTTTTATTATAAATTTTTATTTCCTATTGACCACCCTATCAGTTCTTTCTCATCTTATATATATATATATACATATATATGAGGGAAAAGTATCCTGCTTTATGCAAGGGAATGCAAGAGAACGTCATATTTCAGCTTTAAATGAAGAACGAAGTAAATCACTCACAACTGTGAGTGTTTCGCATCCGTTTTTCAGGGGAATTTGTATCTATTCACCTAAGATATGTTATAATTCGGCAGGGCTATTACTTTAACGTTGAGTAAAGGACAAGTTTACCCGAATATTGAACACACACACACACACACACACACACACGTAAATATGTAAAGTTAGCGACCTTTCAATAGCTACAACACCGAGGTGTAGGAGGCACTAGTTCTTTTCACTAGATTGCTCCACTTTACCCTTGATACGTACTGTAAGCAAATAGATGTCGAGAACCATTTTTGAGTATATATATATATATATATATATATATATATATATATATATATATATTACAGCAGTATAAAGTTGTCACTATCTCACTTGGAGAGTTTGTGGCTGACCAAATGCCATATAATTTGGAGAGTGGTCAGTATCTCTGATAGAACTATTATATAATAATGATAATAACAAAAAAATATATATTAGTTTTTGTATATATTCAATATCATGGATTCTTATCTGTGACAACACACACACACACACACACACACACACATATATATATATATATATACGAGGATAATTAAATAAGTTTCCAAACTTTTTCTGTATGGGCACTTTTTTTGATAGTGCACACATGAAACTCTAGTCCCCTTCGAAGTAGTCTCCTCCGGCTGCAATGCACTTGTTGTACCGTTCCAACAACTTCTGCAAGGCCCCATGGAAGTCCTCTTGTGTGAGCGTATCAATGACCTTCGTCACAGCCTCTTTCATCTCCTCAATTGTCTCATAACGACAGCCTCCGAGCTTAGGAAATAACTAAAAGTCACAGAGACCAAGGTCTGGACTATAGGGAGGGTAAGGAACTGTCTTGATGTCCATCTTGGTCAAATAGTCTGTGACAAGGATGGAGTTGTGGACTGGTGCATTGTCCTGGTGGAAATGTCACTGACCCGATTTGAAGCGTCCTGGCCTCTTCCGACGGAATCTCTTGCTGAACTCCCTTAAAATCTCAGCATAGTAACCCTTACCCTAACCCTTTGGGCAATCAACTCTGGTGTACAGACTTCCTTACTCCTCCCACACCAATCATCATCCCTCACAGACTCCCTACTTTCCTTGAATCTCTTATGCCACTCAAAAATACGTGCTCGATTCATGCAAGATGCTTCAAAAGCAGTCTGAAGCATTCCATACGTTTCTGTGGCAGCATTTTTTCCAATATTAAAACACAATTGTATTGCATATCATTTTTCTAAAGTGTCCTCACGTCCAGATTGCATTTTTGAAAGTCACCAGCTGTGACAATCAGGCTTTTGTAGGGTGTATTCCAATTCCTGCCATGGTTGTTGATTTGAAGCTGAAATCATAAAAATTGGTCAGTCATCTCATAAGATGTATAGTAATAACATAGTGAATTTTCAAGAGTCTACGACAATTTTAAATGCCTGTACAAAAAACTCTGGAAACGTATTGAAGGCACAACGTATATATATATATATATATATATATATATGTGTGTGTGTGTGTGTGTGTGTGTGTGTGTGTGTGTGGAATTGCCTATGAATAAATTCAACTCAATAAATTTTTATAGTGTTAATCTTTTTGTAAATCAAATACACCTGGATTTTATTACTTCCAATTATGCAATCTAAACGGATATAATTTTAAACCACTAAAATGCTGAAACCAAAATAATGAATATATAGCAACACAAAAATATGTGATTCGTATACATACATCTTTTGTGGGGTGGTGTATACATCTATTGCAATTTTATTTTAACTACTGAGTTTCAATGTTACAGATTTTGGTAATAAGTAAAAGAAAATAATAACCGTTTTCATGATGAAATAAATTTGATTTGAAATTAGTGAATCTTGTTTATAAGTTATGCATCTATCTATCTATCTATCTATCAGTGTGTGTGTGTGTGTGTGTGTGTGTGATTTGAAATTTGGAATGAAATTCGGCAGAATGACAAACAAAAGAGTCTAGGAATTCAGAATGAATTTTTATTTTATTTTTATTTTATTATAATAATAATAATAATAATAATAATAATAATAATAATTATTATTATTATTATTATTATTATTATTATTATAAATAAAATAAATAAAAATGTACAAAATATCAGACGAAGTCATAAACTTCATCGACAAAACTATGAAAACCTGGAGAGTCGAACTGACAGCAGGAGATGCTCTATCACCCTGACTATTCATAACTGCCATGATGCCACTTAACCACATACTCAGAAAATGCACAGCCGGATACAAACTCGGCAGATCACGGGGAAAAAGTTAATCATTTAATGTACATGGACGACATCAAACTTTTTGCAAAAAATGAAAAAGAACTGGAAACCCTAATACACACTGTTTGAATATACAGCCGGGACATAGGAATGGAATTTGGCATATAAAAATTTGCAATGCTTGTAATGAAAAGTGGCAAACGACATCTAACTGACGGGAATGAACTACCAAACGAGGATAAGATAAAAACACTCGCAGAAAACGAAACCTACAAATACTTGGGAATCTTGGAGGCTGACACCATCAAACAAGCAGAAATAAAAGAAAAAATCCAGAAAGAATACCTCAGAAGAACTAGAAAACTACTCGAGACAAAACTCAATAGCAGAAACCTCATAAAAGGAATAAATACTCGGGCTGTACCTCTCGTTAGATATTCCGGACCCTTTCTCAAGTGGACCCGAGAGGAACTTAAACAAATGGACCAAAGGACAAGAAATCTAATGACAATGCATAAGGCATTGCATCCCAGAGACCACGTTGACAGACTATATGTATCTAGAAAAGAGGGAGGAAGAGGACTTGCCAGCATTGAAGACAGCGTTGACACATCCATACATCGACACGAAAACTATATTCAAAAATACAAAGGACCCATTACAGCCACCAGACACGAAACTGAGAACACTATGAACAACAGAATGACAATAACTAGGAAACAAAAATGGGAAGGAAAACAACTCTATGGCCGCTTTAAACGACTAATAAACAATATCTCACACGGCAAAACTTGGATATGGCTAAGAAAAGGAAACTTCAAGAGAGAAACAGAATCTCTCCTAATAGCAGCGCAGGACAACGCCATAAGAACGAATCATATCAAAGCGAGAATAGATAAAACGCAACCAAATAGCAAATGCAGGCTATGTGGTGACAGAGATGAAACCATCAATCATACTATAAGCGAATGCAGCAAATTAGCACAGCGGGAGTATAAGACGAGACACGACTGGGTCGGTAAGGTGATTCACTGGGAAATGTGTAAGAAATTTAAATTCGACCATGCTAACAAATGGTATATGCACAACCCAGCACCTGTCCTAGAAAATGACTCGCATAAACTCCTATGGGACTTTAATATACAAACGGATCACCTAATCCTGGCCAGAAGACCAGACTTAATAATAATCAACAGAAAAAAGAGAACTTGCAAAATAGTCGACTTTGCTGTCCCTGCAGACCACAGAATAAAACTGAAAGAATGTGAAAAGAAGGATAAGTACCTCGAACTTGCTAAGGAACTGAAAAAACTGTGGAACATGCAGGTGACAATTATACCAATTGTAATTGGTGCGTTTGGAACAGTAACTAAGGGATTACTAAAGGGACTAGAGGACTTGGAGGTTGGCGGACGAGTGGAGACCATCCAAACGACAGCATCATTGAGAACGGCCAGAATACTAAGAAGAGTCATGGAGACTTGAGGAGACTTGCTGTCACTCAGACTCCAGTGAAAAACCATCGGCTAACGCTGATATGAAAAGCTCTAATGAGTGAATAATTATAAATAAATAAATATTAGATATGTATATATATTTAATCCATGGAAAATATTCAGCAACCTTGGGTTTCATGAAGTTTTTTGCAAAACAACAATCATCAGGCAGTTAATTTCATGAAACCCAGGGTTGCAGAATATTTTCTATAGATTATATATATATATATATATATATGTGTGTGTGTGTGTGTGTGTGTCTGTACGTATGTATGTATGTGTATTTGAGTGAGAGAAAGAGAGAAAAAGAGTGATTGTATGGGTAGTGGGTGTATTATCTTCACATGGCGTCTTATCTCCGTCATTTTGCAACAGAAAGCAGGTGGGAAGGTGTGGTAAAGAGTTAAAAAGTATAAATATTAGAATAGAAAGTAATGATAATGTGTGGAGAAAAGACTAGAAAAAGAAAAACGGTGTTGATCTTCATCGTGATTGACTCTGACTGGATGTATAAATCTTGATAGGCGTCAAATAACCTCTCCAGCTTTTTTAAGTAAATAATCTTTGTCGACCTTAAATGTTGAAAGAAACGAATTTGTAATGGACTACCGATGTTTAAGTTAAGTTGAAAACGGAAAGTCGATACAGTTTAGGGTGCGTGAGCATGGCCAACAATGAATTATACTGAACAACGGCTTTCATTTATATATTCTGAAACAAAAAATTTCTATCTATCTATTAGTCTCTGTTACTTTCTATCTGTCTGTCTGTCTATCTGTCTGTCTGTCTGCCTGTCAGTCTCTATAACTTCCAATCTATCTAACAGTTAATGTCTGTTTCTTTATCTCTCTATATATCAATTTCTCAGTCTATTTCTATCTATCTGTCTATCTATCTATCTCAGTCTGGTCATATCTATCTATCTATCTATCTGTCTATCTATCAATCTCAGTCTGGTCATATCTATCTATCTATCTGTCTATCTATCAATCTCAGTCTGGTCATATCTATCTATCTATCTATCTATCTATCTATCTATCTATCTATCTATCTATCTATCTATCTATCTATCTCAGTCTGTTCATATCTATCTATCTATCTATCTATCTATCTCAGTCTGTTCATATCTATCTATCTATCTATCTATCTATCTATCTATCTATCTATCTATCTATCTATCTATCTATCTCAGTCTGTTCATATCTATCTATCTATCTATCTATCTATCTATCTCAGTCTGTTCATATCTATCTATCTATCTATCTATCTATCTATCTATCTCAGTCTGTTCATATCTATCTATCTATCTATCTATCTATCTATCTATCTATCTATCTATCTATCTCAGTCTGTTCATTATCTATCTATCTATCTATCTATCTATCTATCTATCTCAGTCTGTTCATATCTATCTATCTATCTATCTCAGTCTGTTCATATCTATCTATCTATCTATCTCAGTCTGTTCATATCAATCTATCTATCTATCAATCTATCTATCTCAGTCTGTTCATATCTATCTATCTATCTATCTATCTATCTATCTCAGTCTGTTCATATCTATCTATCTATCTATCTATCTATCTATCTATCTATCTATCTATCTATCTATCTCAGTCTGTTCATTATCTATCTATCTATCTATCTATCTATCTATCTATCTATCTATCTCAGTCTGTTCATATCTATCTATCTATCTATCTCAGTCTGTTCATATCTATCTATCTATCTATCTCAGTCTGTTCATATCTATCTATCTATCTATCTATCTATCTATCTATCTATCTATCTATCTATCTATCTATCTATCTATCTCAGTCTGTTCATATCTATCTATCTATCTATCTATCTATCTATCTATCTATCTATCTATCTCAGTCTGTTCATATCTATCTATCTATCTATCTATCTATCTATCTATCTATCTATCTATCTATCTATCTCAGTCTGTTCATATCTATCTATCTATCTATCTATCTATCTCAGTCTGTTCATATCTATCTATCTATCTATCTATCTATCTATCTATCTATCTATCTATCTCAGTCTGTTCATTATCTATCTATCTATCTATCTATCTATCTATCTATCTATCTATCTATCTATCTCAGTATGTTCATATCTATCTATCTATCTATCTATCTATCTATCTATCTATCTCAGTATGTTCATATCTGTCTATCTATCTATCTATCTATCTATCTATCTATCTATCTATCTATCTATCTATTAATCTCAGTCTGTTCATATCTATCTATCTATCTATCTATCTATTCATGCATTTCATGTCTGTCTATTTATCTATTAGACTGTACATATCGATCTATCTGTTTTTATGTCAGTCTATATATCTGTCTATTTATCTCAGTTAGTGAATCCAGATCTATCTATCTATCTATCTATGTCACTTATCGATCGGATATATGGAATTTTTCGTATATTTTTAACAACCGTATACCTCAAAACTGGTATTATAATTTAAGGATAATTGTCAACGTTATCAACACTATTCATTTTTTATTTACCCACATCATCATCATCATCATCATCGTCGTCATCTTTTATTTTTCATAATAATTATATAATCATTATCATAATCATTATCATAATATAATCATTATCATATAATCATATAATCATTATCCTAATATAATCATTATCATATAATCATATAATCATTAAAATAATCATTATGATATTCAGCAATATGTCTTCATCCGTAAATTTTCTTATAATTTTCTTTATGATTTACAAGTTTTTCCCGTCTTTGGTCTCCTTTAAATTTCTACCCCTATGAGTCCCCACACTTATCTCTCTGTTTCTTATCACGTTCTCAATAATCTCGTTCACTGCCGAGTATCTCTTATTCTAACGACAGTTTTAACTTTAATAAAGGCAGAAATGAAGGAAATTAAATCTGGCTAACATACTTGATGGAATACCTGTGGAAAAAACACAGCTGAGTATTCGATGGACACAATGTACAGAGGGTGAGTCTTACCTTCAGTATACCTCTCCCCATATCTATTTTAACTACCTTGCATGAATGAACAAATTCTTTATGGTTATAATCAACATCAACGGATATTAATATTATAATTAAACACACACACACACACACACACACACACACACATATATATATATATGTCATGTTGTTATATATATATATATATATGTGTGTGTGTGTGTGTGTGTGTGTGTGTGTGTGTGTGTGTATATATATATATATATATATATATCAGCACGACTTATATATATATGTCATATTGCTCTCTCTCTCTCTCTCTCTCTCTCTATATATATATATATATATCAGCACAGCTAAGATTTCTTCTTTTAATTTCAAATTTTAGATTTAAAAGTAAATCGTCAGTATCGCTACTTTTTGTGATGTTTTTTTAATGTTTATATGGTTTAGTTTCATGGGTTATTTAATGGAAAAGAATGGTTTGGTTGTTTAATGGATATCAACTTTCATGGGTTGTTTAATTGCAAAGAATGGTTTGATTGTTTAATGGATATTAACTTTCATGGGTTGTTTAATGGCAAAGAATGGTTTGATTGTTTAATGGATATTAACTTTCATGGATTGTTTAATGGCAAAGAATGGTTTGATTGTTTAATGGATATTAACTTTCATGGGTTGTTTAATGGCAAAGAATGGTTTGATTGTTTAATGGATATCAACTTTCATGGGTTATTTAATGGCAAAGAATGGTTTGATTGTTTAATGGATATTTACTTTCATGTGTTGTTTAATGGCAAAGTATATCCCTGCAGGGAACAGCAGTGATACTATTAAACCCATAACTTAGGGGGATAAGGGTTGTTTTTTGTTTCTTTGTCTAATAGCATATCAAACTTCATGAGTTATTTAATGCCAGAACCATTTTTGTAGAAGAACAGCAGTGATACTATTCAACATATAGGTCGGAAGATAAGAGATTACATATCTTTTCTAAGGTTATCTATCCAAAAGTGATTCTAAAATTGCGATTATTGGTAGAACTCTGATAGTTTCAGTCCTTAGATATAGAAATACTACTACTTAATCAAATACAAAGCTTGCTTATAGACAATATACTCAGTTAAGTTTTGCATATTTTTCTAAAATCCAGAATTGAATATATCATGGCGCCTCTGGGAGGTAAAACTGGATTATTTCGATGTCACAATCCAAAATGTTTGCCACGACACCAAGGAGATTCTCCTTCTTATATACAAGTATATGTTTTTAAAAGTGCATATATATATAAGTGCATATTGTTTGTATATTCATAACTTTAGGCTTATGTGTAAGTCGGTGTGAGTAGTGTGTGAGAAAATATCAATATATTGAAATACACAAATATATTCGTTATTAAAATATTCATGCGTACGAATGCTCGTGTTCTATTTGCATACATATATATATATATATATACATATATATATGTACATATATACGTACATATATACGTACATATATATACATATATATGTACATACTATATATGTGAGTGTACACACGTACATACACACTTGTATATATATATATATATATATTTATGTATGTATATAGATACATATACAGAGAGACCGATAAAGGCTGATAGATAGAGACAAAAACGTAGGACATACGTATATTCATTATTTATTGATTACTTGCTGCTATTATACTGTCCGAAAGAAACCTAACGTGGATAAATCCAGAGGTTGCGTGTCTAATCATCGGATTCATCCTGGCATACGTACTTTCCGATCTCTTGAGATTTCCCTTCCATTCAAGTAAGACAAGATGACCGCTGCTCTCATTCATGTCACTTCTACACACCGACGTTTCATCTTACGTGTCCCACTTCCGAAACTTTTTCTCGAAAAGCTAACCCTTATTTCACAAAGTAATTTCGACTGTATTGACAGTATTTAACGATTGTAAAATTCTCTTTTTAATTCAACAATAAAAGACTATCATTAACTTTTCCTTTTTTATTCATTACTGCAGCGAAAAAAACTTAGGTTTACTTATTTAAAAAGTTTTGCTGAGAGGAGAATAGATACTTTAGATTTCTTAGTTAATAAAATAAGATTTTATCCAGGTTCTTGATATACCAAGTAAACGTTCTATTGGTTTATTCCAAGAAAGAACACTATAGTTGTCCTTGTATTAGTTTAATCATTTTCAACATTAATTCGTGCAAGATCTCTAATAATTGTAAAGATAACAGATAATTCCCTTGCATTGACTTTAATTCTCACTTTATGCCTCCTAGTTCTAAGACTTGCCGAATAAAGCTAAAATTCTCACTTTATGCCTCTTAGTTCTAAGACTTGCCGAATAAGGCTAAAATTCTCACTTTATGCCTCCTAGTACTAAGACATGCCAAATAAAGCTAAAATTCTAACTTTGGGCCTCCTAGTTCTAAAACTTGCCGAATAAAGCTAAAATTCTCACTTTATGCCTCCTAGTTCTAAGACTTGCCGAATAAAGCTAAAATTCTCACTTCATGCCTCTTAGTTCTGAGACTTGCCGAATAAAGCTAAAATTCACACTTTATGCCTCCTAGTTCGAAGACTTGCCGAATAAAGCTAAAATTCTCAATTTATGCCTCCTAGTTCTAAGACTTGCCGAATAAAGCTAAAATTCTCAATTTATGCCTCTTAGTTCTAAGATTTGCCGAATAAAGCTAAAATTCTCACTATATGCCTCTTAGTTCTAAGACTTGCCGAATAAAGCTAAAATTCTCACTTTATGCCAACTAGTTCTAAGACATGCCGAATAAAGCTAAAATTCTCACTTTATGCCTCCTAGTACTAAGACTTGCCGAATAAAGCTAAAATTCTCACTTTATGCCTCCTAGTTCTAAGACTTGCCGAATAAAGCTAAAATTCTCACTTTATGCCTCCTAGTTCTAAGACTTGCCGAATAAAGCTAAAATTCTCACTTTATGCCTCCTAGATCTAAGACTTGCCGAATAAAGCTAAAATTCTCACTTTATGCCTCCTAGTTCTAAGACTTGCCGAATAAAGCTAAAATTTTCACTTTCTGCCTCCTAATTCTAAGACTTGCCGAATAAAGCTAAAATTCACACTTTATGCCAACTAGTTCTAAGACATGCCGAATAAAGCTAAAATTCTCACTTTATGCCTCCTAGTACTAAGACATGCCAAATAAAGCTAAAATTCTCACTTTGGGCCTCCTAGTTCTAAAACTTGCCCAATAAAGCTAAAATTTTCACTTTCTGCCTCCTAGTTCTAAGACTTGCCGAATAAAGCTAAAATTCTCACTTTATGCCTACTAGTTCTAAGACTTGCCGAATAAAGCTAAAATTCTCAATTTATGCCTCCTAGTTCTAAGACTTGCCGAATAAAGCTAAAATTCTCACTTTATGCCTCCTAGTACTAAGACATGCCAAATAAAGCTAAAATTCTCACTTTATGCCTCCTAGTTCTAAGACTTGCCGAATAAAGCTAAAATTCTCAATTTATGCCTCCTAGTTCTAAGACTTGCCGAATAAAGCTAAAATTCTCACTTTATGCCTCCTAGTTCTAAGACTTGCCGAATAAAGCTAAAATTCTCAATTTATGCCTCCTAGTTCTAAGACTTGCCGAATAAAGCTAAAATTCTCACTTTATGCCTCCTAGTTCTAAGACTTGCCAAATAAAGCTAAAATTCTCACTTCATGCCTCTTAGTTCTAAGACTTGCCGAATAAAGCTAAATTCTCACTTTATGCCTCCTAGATCTAAGACTTGCCGAATAAAGCTAAAATTCTCACTTCATGCCTCTTAGTTCTGAGACTTGCCGAATAAAGCTAAAATTCACACTTTATGCCTCCTAGTTCGAAGACTTGCCGAATAAAGCTAAAATTCTCAATTTATGCCTCCTAGTTCTAAGACTTACCGAATAAAGTTAAATTCTCAATTTATGCCTCTTAGTTCTAAGATTTGCCGAATAAAGCTAAAATTCTCACTATATGCCTCTTAGATCTAACACTTGCCGAATAAAGCTAAAATTCTCACTTTATGCCAACTAGTTCTAAGACATGCCGAATAAAGCTAAAATTCTCACTTTATGCCTCCTAGTACTAAGACTTGCCAAATAAAGCTAAATTCTCACTTTATGCCTCCTAGTTCTAAGACTTGCCGAATAAAGCTAAAATTCTCACTTTATGCCTCCTAGTTCTAAGACTTGCCGAATAAAGCTAAAATTCTCACTTTATGCCTCCTAGATCTAAGACTTGCCGAATAAAGCTAAAATTCTCACTTTATGCCTCCTAGTTCTAAGACTTGCCGAATAAAGCTAAAATTTTCACTTTCTGCTCCTAGTTCTAAGACTTGCCGAATAAAGCTAAAATTCACACTTTATGCCAACTAGTTCTAAGACATGCGAATAAAGCTAAAATTCTCACTTTATGCCTCCTAGTACTAAGACATGCCAAATAAAGCTAAAATTCTCACTTTGGGCCTCCTAGTTCTAAAACTTGCCCAATAAAGCTAAAATTTTCACTTTCTGCCTCCTAGTTCTAAGACTTGCCGAATAAAGCTAAAATTCTCACTTTATGCCTACTAGTTCTAAGACTTGCCGAATAAAGCTAAAATTCTCAATTTATGCCTCCTAGTTCTAAGACTTGCCGAATAAAGCTAAAATTCTCACTTTATGCCTCCTAGTACTAAGACATGCCAAATAAAGCTAAAATTCTCACTTTATGCCTCCTAGTTCTAAGACTTGCCGAATAAAGCTAAAATTCTCAATTTATGCCTCCTAGTTCTAAGACTTGCCGAATAAAGCTAAAATTCTCACTTTATGCCTCCTAGTTCTAAGACTTGCCGAATAAAGCTAAAATTCTCAATTTATGCCTCCTAGTTCTAAGACTTGCCGAATAAAGCTAAAATTCTCACTTTATGCCTCCTAGTTCTAAGACTTGCCGAATAAAGCTAAAATTCTCAATTTATGCTCCTAGTTCTAAGACTTGCCGAATAAAGCTAAAATTCTCACTTTATGCCTCCTAGTTCTAAGACTTGCCGAATAAAGCTAAAATTCTCACTTTCTGCCTCCTAGTTCTAAGACTTGCCGAATAAAGCTAAAATTCTCACTTTATGCCTACTAGTTCTAAGACTTGC